>CM059228.1:750000-765000 GCA_030347435.1 Clarias fuscus
TAGATTTAAGGAATGAGCATTAGGGAACTAGATTTAGGGAATGAGCATTAGGGAACTAGATTAAGGGAATGAGCATTAGGGAACTAGATTTAAGGAATGAGCATTAGGGAACTAGATTTAAGGAATGAGCATTAGGGAACTAGATTTAGGGAATGAGCATTAGGGAACTAGATTTAAGGAATGAGCATTAGGGAACTAGATTTAAGGAATGAGCATTAGGGAACTCGATTTAGGGAATGAGCGGTAGGGAACTAGATTAATGGAATGAGTATTAGCGAACTAGATTAATGGAATAAGTTTTAGGGAATGAGCATTAGGGAACTAGATTAAGGGAATGAACATTAGGGAACTAGACTAATGGAATAAGCTTTAGGGAACTCAATTTAGGGAATGAGCATTAGGGAACTAGATTAATGGAATAAGTTTTAGGGAACTTGATTTAAGGAATGAGCATTAGGGAACTAGATTAATGGAATAAGTTTTAGGGAACTCGATTTAGGGAATGAGCATTAGGGAACTAGATTTAAGGAATGAACATTAGGGAACTAGATTAAGGGAATGAGCATTAGGGAACTCGATTTAAGGAATGAGCATTAGGGAACTAGATTTAAGGAATGAGCATTAGGGAACTAGATTAATGGAATAAGTTTTAGAGAACTAGATTTAAGGAATGAGCATTAGGGAACTAGATTTAAGGAATGAGCATTAGGGAACTAGATTAATGGAATAAGTTTTAGAGAACTAGATTTAAGGAATGAGCATTAGGGAACTAGATTTAAGGAATGAGCATTAGGGAACTCGATTAATGGAATAAGTTTTAGGGAACTAGATTTAAGGAATGAGCATTAGGGAACTAGATTTAAGGAATGAGCATTAGGGAACTCGATTAATGGAATAAGTTTTAGGGAACTAGATTTAAGGAATGAGCATTAGGGAACTAGATTTAAGGAATGAGCATTAGGGAACTAGATTTAAGGAATGAGCATTAGGGAACTAGATTAATGGAATAAGTTTTAGAGAACTAGATTTAAGGAATGAGCATTAGGGAACTAGATTAATGGAATAAGTTTTAGGGAACTTGATTTAGGGAATGAGCATTAGGGAACTAGATTTAAGGAATGAGCATTAGGGAACTAGATTTAAGGAATGAGCATTAGGGAACTAGATTAAGGGAATGAGCATTAGGGAACTCGATTTAAGGAATGAGCATTAGGGAACTAGATTTAAGGAATGAGCATTAGGGAACTAGATTTAAGGAATGAGCATTAGGGAACTAGATTAAGGGAATGAGCATTAGGGAACTCGATTTAAGGAATGAGCATTAGGGAACTAGATTTAAGGAATGAGCATTAGGGAACTAGATTTAAGGAATGAGCATTAGGGAACTAGATTTAAGGAATGAGCATTAGGGAACTAGATTAAGGGAATGAGCATTAGGGAACTCGATTTAAGGAATGAGCATTAGGGAACTAGATTTAAGGAATGAGCATTAGGGAACTAGATTAAGGGAATGAGCATTAGGGAACTAGATTTAGGGAATGAGCATTAGGGAACTCGATTAATGGAATAAGTTTTAGGGAACTAGATTTAAGGAATGAGCATTAGGGAACTAGATTTAAGGAATGAGCATTAGGGAACTAGATTTAAGGAATGAGCATTAGGGAACTAGATTAATGGAATAAGTTTTAGAGAACTAGATTTAGGGAATGAGCATTAGGGAACTCGATTAATGGAATAAGTTTTAGGGAACTAGATTTAGGGAATGAGCATTAGGGAACTAGATTTAAGGAATGAGCATTAGGGAACTAGATTTAAGGAATGAGCATTAGGGAACTAGATTAATGGAATAAGTTTTAGAGAACTAGATTTAAGGAATGAGCATTAGGGAACTAGATTTAAGGAATGAGCATTAGGGAACTAGATTAATGGAATAAGTTTTAGAGAACTAGATTTAAGGAATGAGCATTAGGGAACTAGATTTAAGGAATGAGCATTAGGGAACTCGATTAATGGAATAAGTTTTAGGGAACTAGATTTAAGGAATGAGCATTAGGGAACTAGATTTAAGGAATGAGCATTAGGGAACTAGATTTAAGGAATGAGCATTAGGGAACTCGATTAATGGAATAAGTTTTAGGGAACTAGATTTAAGGAATGAGCATTAGGGAACTAGATTTAAGGAATGAGCATTAGGGAACTAGATTTAAGGAATGAGCATTAGGGAACTAGATTAATGGAATAAGTTTTAGAGAACTAGATTTAAGGAATGAGCATTAGGGAACTAGATTAATGGAATAAGTTTTAGGGAACTTGATTTAGGGAATGAGCATTAGGGAACTAGATTTAAGGAATGAGCATTAGGGAACTAGATTTAAGGAATGAGCATTAGGGAACTAGATTTAAGGAATGAGCATTAGGGAACTAGATTAAGGGAATGAGCATTAGGGAACTCGATTTAAGGAATGAGCATTAGGGAACTAGATTTAAGGAATGAGCATTAGGGAACTAGATTAAGGGAATGAGCATTAGGGAACTAGATTTAGGGAATGAGCATTAGGGAACTCGATTAATGGAATAAGTTTTAGGGAACTAGATTTAAGGAATGAGCATTAGGGAACTAGATTTAAGGAATGAGCATTAGGGAACTAGATTTAAGGAATGAGCATTAGGGAACTAGATTAATGGAATAAGTTTTAGAGAACTAGATTTAGGGAATGAGCATTAGGGAACTCGATTAATGGAATAAGTTTTAGGGAACTAGATTTAGGGAATGAGCATTAGGGAACTAGATTTAAGGAATGAGCATTAGGGAACTAGATTTAAGGAATGAGCATTAGGGAACTAGATTAATGGAATAAGTTTTAGAGAACTAGATTTAAGGAATGAGCATTAGGGAACTAGATTTAAGGAATGAGCATTAGGGAACTAGATTAATGGAATAAGTTTTAGGGAACTTGATTTAGGGAATGAGCATTAGGGAACTAGATTTAAGGAATGAGCATTAGGGAACTAGATTAAGGGAATGAGCATTAGGGAACTAGATTTAAGGAATGAGCATTAGGGAACTAGATTTAAGGAATGAGCATTAGGGAACTAGATTTAGGGAATGAGCATTAGGGAACTAGATTAAGGGAATGAGCATTAGGGAACTAGATTTAAGGAATGAGCATTAGGGAACTAGATTTAAGGAATGAGCATTAGGGAACTAGATTTAGGGAATGAGCATTAGGGAACTAGATTTAAGGAATGAGCATTAGGGAACTAGATTTAAGGAATGAGCATTAGGGAACTCGATTTAGGGAATGAGCGGTAGGGAACTAGATTAATGGAATGAGTATTAGCGAACTAGATTAATGGAATAAGTTTTAGGGAATGAGCATTAGGGAACTAGATTAAGGGAATGAACATTAGGGAACTAGACTAATGGAATAAGCTTTAGGGAACTCAATTTAGGGAATGAGCATTAGGGAACTAGATTAATGGAATAAGTTTTAGGGAACTTGATTTAAGGAATGAGCATTAGGGAACTAGATTAATGGAATAAGTTTTAGGGAACTCGATTTAGGGAATGAGCATTAGGGAACTAGATTTAAGGAATGAACATTAGGGAACTAGATTAAGGGAATGAGCATTAGGGAACTAGATTTAAGGAATGAGCATTAGGGAACTAGATTTAAGGAATGAGCATTAGGGAACTAGATTAATGGAATAAGTTTTAGAGAACTAGATTTAAGGAATGAGCATTAGGGAACTAGATTAATGGAATAAGTTTTAGGGAACTTGATTTAGGGAATGAGCATTAGGGAACTAGATTTAAGGAATGAGCATTAGGGAACTAGATTTAAGGAATGAGCATTAGGGAACTAGATTTAAGGAATGAGCATTAGGGAACTAGATTAAGGGAATGAGCATTAGGGAACTCGATTTAAGGAATGAGCATTAGGGAACTAGATTTAAGGAATGAGCATTAGGGAACTAGATTAAGGGAATGAGCATTAGGGAACTAGATTTAGGGAATGAGCATTAGGGAACTCGATTAATGGAATAAGTTTTAGGGAACTAGATTTAAGGAATGAGCATTAGGGAACTAGATTTAAGGAATGAGCATTAGGGAACTAGATTTAAGGAATGAGCATTAGGGAACTAGATTAATGGAATAAGTTTTAGAGAACTAGATTTAGGGAATGAGCATTAGGGAACTCGATTAATGGAATAAGTTTTAGGGAACTAGATTTAGGGAATGAGCATTAGGGAACTAGATTTAAGGAATGAGCATTAGGGAACTAGATTTAAGGAATGAGCATTAGGGAACTAGATTAATGGAATAAGTTTTAGAGAACTAGATTTAAGGAATGAGCATTAGGGAACTAGATTTAAGGAATGAGCATTAGGGAACTAGATTAATGGAATAAGTTTTAGGGAACTTGATTTAGGGAATGAGCATTAGGGAACTAGATTTAAGGAATGAGCATTAGGGAACTAGATTAAGGGAATGAGCATTAGGGAACTAGATTTAAGGAATGAGCATTAGGGAACTAGATTTAAGGAATGAGCATTAGGGAACTAGATTTAGGGAATGAGCATTAGGGAACTAGATTAAGGGAATGAGCATTAGGGAACTAGATTTAAGGAATGAGCATTAGGGAACTAGATTTAAGGAATGAGCATTAGGGAACTAGATTTAGGGAATGAGCATTAGGGAACTAGATTTAAGGAATGAGCATTAGGGAACTAGATTTAAGGAATGAGCATTAGGGAACTCGATTTAGGGAATGAGCGGTAGGGAACTAGATTAATGGAATGAGTATTAGCGAACTAGATTAATGGAATAAGTTTTAGGGAATGAGCATTAGGGAACTAGATTAAGGGAATGAACATTAGGGAACTAGACTAATGGAATAAGCTTTAGGGAACTCAATTTAGGGAATGAGCATTAGGGAACTAGATTAATGGAATAAGTTTTAGGGAACTTGATTTAAGGAATGAGCATTAGGGAACTAGATTAATGGAATAAGTTTTAGGGAACTCGATTTAGGGAATGAGCATTAGGGAACTAGATTTAAGGAATGAACATTAGGGAACTAGATTAAGGGAATGAGCATTAGGGAACTCGATTTAAGGAATGAGCATTAGGGAACTAGATTTAAGGAATGAGCATTAGGGAACTAGATTTAGGGAACTAGATTTAGGGAATGAGCATTAGGGAACTAGATTAATGGAATGAGTTTTAGGGAATGAGCATTACGGAACTAGATTAAGGGAATGACCATTAGGGAACTAGATTTAGGGAATGAGCATTAGGGAACTAGATTAAGGAAATGAACATTAGGGAACTAGACTAATGGAATAAGCTTTAGGGAACTCGATTTAGGGAATGAGCATTAGGGAACTAGATTAAGGGAATGAGCATTAGGGAACTAGATTAAGGAAATGAACATTAGGGAACTAGACTAATGGAATAAGCTTTAGGGAACTCGATTTAGGGAATGAGCATTAGGGAACTCGATTTAGGGAATGAGCATTAGGGAACTAGATTAAGGGAATGAGCATTAGGGAACTAGATTAAAGGAATGAGCATTAGGGAACTCGATTAATGGAATAAGTTTTAGAGAACTTGATTTAGGGAATGAGCATTAGGGAACTAGATTTAAGGAATGAGCATTAGGGAACTAGATTTAGGGAATGAGCATTAGGGAACTAGATTAATGGAATAAGTTTTAGGGAACTCAATTTAGGGAATGAGCATTAGGGACCTAGATTTAAGGAATGAGCATTAGGGAACTAGATTAAGGGAATGAGTATTAGGGAACTAGATTAATGGAATAAGTTTTAAGGAACTAGATTTAGGGAATGAGCATTAGGGAACTAGATTTAGGGAATGAGTATTAGGGACCTAGATTTAAGGAATGAGCATTAGGGAACTAGATTTAGGGAATGAGCATTAGGGAACTAGATTTAGGGAATGAGCATTAGGGAACTAGATTTAGGGAATGAGTATTAGGGAACTAGATTAATGGAATAAGTTTTAAGGAACTAGATTTAGGGAATGAGCATTAGGGAACTAGATTTAGGGAATGAGCATTAGGGAACTAGATTTAAGGAATGAGCATTAGGGAACTAGATTTAAGGAATGAGCATTAGGGAACTAGATTTAGGGAATGAGTATTAGGGAACTAGATTAATGGAATAAGTTTTAAGGAACTAGATTTAGGGAATGAGCATTAGGGAACTAGATTTAGGGAATGAGCATTAGGGACCTAGATTTAAGGAATGAGCATTAGGGAACTAGATTTAGGGAATGAGCATTAGGGACCTAGATTTAAGGAATGAGCATTAGGGAACTAGATTAAGGGAATGAGTATTAGGGAACTAGATTAATGGAATAAGTTTTAAGGAACTAGATTTAGGGAATGAGCATTAGGGAACTAGATTAATGGAATGAGTATTAGCGAACTAGATTAATGGAATAAGTTTTAGGGAACTCGATTTAGGAAATGAGCATTAGGGAACTAGATTAAGGGAATGAGTATTAGCGAACTAGATTAATGGAATAAGTTTTAGGGAACTCGATTTAGGGAATGAGCATTACGGACCTAGATTAAGGGAATGAGCATTAGGGAACTAGATTTAGGGAATGAGCATTAGGGAACTAGATTTAGGGAATGAGCATTAGGGAACTAGATTAAGGGAATGAGTATTAGCGAACTAGATTAATGGAATAAGTTTTAGGGAACTCGATTTAGGGAATGAGCATTACGGACCTAGATTAAGGGAATGAGCATTAGGGAACTAGATTAAGGGAATGAGCATTAGGGAACTAGACTAATGGAATAAGCTTTAGGGAACTCGATTTAGGGAATGAGCATTAGGGAACTAGATTAATGGAATGAGCATTAGGGAACTAGATTAATGGAATAAGTTTTAGGGAACTCGATTTAGGGAATGAGCATTAGGGAACTAGATTAAGGGAATGAGCATTAGGGAACTAGATTTAGGGAATGAGCATTAGGGAACTAGATTTAGGGAATGAGCATTACGGACCTAGATTAAGGGAATGAGCATTAGGGAACTAGATTTAGGGAATGAGCATTAGGGAACTAGATTTAGGGAATGAGCATTAGGGAACTAGATTAAGGGAATGAGTATTAGCGAACTAGATTAATGGAATAAGTTTTAGGGAACTCGATTTAGGGAATGAGCATTACGGACCTAGATTAAGGGAATGAGCATTAGGGAACTAGATTAAGGGAATGAGCATTAGGGAACTAGACTAATGGAATAAGCTTTAGGGAACTCGATTTAGGGAATGAGCATTAGGGAACTAGATTTAAGGAATGAGCATTAGGGAACTAGATTTAGGGAATGAGTATTAGGGAACTAGATTAATGGAATAAGTTTTAAGGAACTAGATTTAGGGAATGAGCATTAGGGAACTAGATTTAGGGAATGAGCATTAGGGACCTAGATTTAAGGAATGAGCATTAGGGAACTAGATTTAGGGAATGAGCATTAGGGACCTAGATTTAAGGAATGAGCATTAGGGAACTAGATTTAGGGAATGAGTATTAGGGAACTAGATTAATGGAATAAGTTTTAAGGAACTAGATTTAGGGAATGAGCATTAGGGAACTAGATTAATGGAATGAGTATTAGCGAACTAGATTAATGGAATAAGTTTTAGGGAACTCGATTTAGGAAATGAGCATTAGGGAACTAGATTAAGGGAATGAGTATTAGCGAACTAGATTAATGGAATAAGTTTTAGGGAACTCGATTTAGGGAATGAGCATTACGGACCTAGATTAAGGGAATGAGCATTAGGGAACTAGATTTAGGGAATGAGCATTAGGGAACTAGATTTAGGGAATGAGCATTAGGGAACTAGATTAAGGGAATGAGTATTAGCGAACTAGATTAATGGAATAAGTTTTAGGGAACTCGATTTAGGGAATGAGCATTACGGACCTAGATTAAGGGAATGAGCATTAGGGAACTAGATTAAGGGAATGAGCATTAGGGAACTAGACTAATGGAATAAGCTTTAGGGAACTCGATTTAGGGAATGAGCATTAGGGAACTAGATTAATGGAATGAGCATTAGGGAACTAGATTAATGGAATAAGTTTTAGGGAACTCGATTTAGGAAATGAGCATTAGGGAACTAGATTAATGAAATAACTTTTATGGAGCTAGATTGAGGGAATAGATTTTAGGGAACTAGATTAATGGAATGAGCATTAGGGAACTAGATTAATGGAATAAATTTTAGGGAATTAGATTTAGGGAATAGATTTTAAGGAACTGGATTTAGGGAATAAGTTTTAGGGAACAACCTGAAGAAGCAGATATTAGTGAACAGTCTTTGGGGTATTAGCCCTAATCCCTAGCTGTAAATGCCTTAGTGAGGATGTGTTGTGAGATGTTCGATCATACTCCCCTCAGCCTCTCGTTAAGAGAGCACACTAACTGGTGCCTAACCAGGGAAGATGAAATCATTCATCCCTGATGGCCGAGGTTCACTGCTCACAGTCCATTAAAGCTAAAGATCTCAAAGAAACCTTGCTGAAAGCACCTCACACCAATAAACATGCTAATCACTATGCAAATCACCACGCCAACGGCTCGCAGCCATAGGAAGCTCCTACTTCTTATGCAAATGAGCACACTGCATTGTGGGTAAAGAGTAAGACGGATTATGATCTAAATCAGTTTATTATTCACATTGTTCATGTGCAAATGACTCGATCATGAACAGAGATAACATCACTCTATTCACACAGAACACTTGTATTGTACGGATAGACAGAATAAAGAAGGTGTGTGTGTGTGTGTGTGTGTGTGTGTGTGTGTGTGTGTGTGTGTGATGGTTAAAATGTGTTATATCTTTGTTGTAGCCAGATGGAGTCAGTGTATGTATATTTATATAAGCAAAAATACAGTACAGTGAGAACACACACACACACACCAACACCTTAAGTAAGTGGTGCGTCGTGTGTATGTTCCAATGCAGCATATGGCAAGTGTGTGTAGGCAGAGCCTTTATATCTGAATGCATATAAAAACACACACTGGGGAATCAGTGTACACTATGTGTGTGTGTGTGTGTGTGTGTGTGTGTGTGTGTGTATGTGTGTGTGTGTGTATTACTGTACTCTTGCATCATCCAATGCTCAGTTATTGCATGAGGAGTTTATATTCCTGAAACTAAACCCCTTTTTTAAAACCGCTAATCTCATACCTTAATAATTCATGAACTATTTTATCTTTAATTTTTAATCCCCAAATCTTTAAACCCTAATGTGGCGACCAGGAAGTGCAAAACAAAAAAATATAACAAATGAGAGATGCAAACAATGGCAATTTTGGTCAAACCAGAAAATGTAGGTATAGCTTAAAGGTCTTTCTGCTGATTGGACGAGACACCCGCCACTCAAAATATACAGGAAGTACTGCAGCCCCGCGGACATTTACACGCTGTGAGGCTGCATTACTTCTTGTATGTCTTGAGTGAAAGGTGTCTCGTCCAATCAGCAATAAGAATTTCAATAGCAAAATATAGTTGCAAGCAACAATGACGGGCCCAAGCACCCTGTGCCATCGCCACCCCGGGCGCAAAGCACAACGTGCACACACACTATACAGGGCTAATGTCAGTTTGGGCCCTAAATATTTGTTGAGTGCGTTAGTGTGTGTGTGTGTGTGTGTGTCGTGAAAGAGGAGTGTGTGTGTGTGTGTGTGTGTGTGTGTGTGTGTGTGTGTGTGTGTGTGTGTGTGTGTGTGTGTGTGTGTGTGTGTGTGTGAGAGAGAGATGTGTGTGTGTGTGTGTTAACATTTGTGATGTGTATGTGTGTACAATAGGCTGCAGGTGCTGGAAGAAAAGCCTCACACTATGATGTTCCTGAACGTGCTGTCACTGAAAGTGTCACTGAATATAATGTCACTCAATATAATGCTACACAGAAAGTTATTGATAATTTTTCGGCGTACGTTTAAGACATTATCACGACTGACCCGTTTGAGATATCAAAAATCCCTCCGCAATTTTACATCGTCAATGTCTTTAGAGCTCTTTGGGCCAGTTTGGTAGCGATTGTATAATTTCCCTAGGAGGGGTATATCAATCCATCGGGTGCGTTTTTGCGAACGACCCAAAATAACCGGCCTCCTGTTAAGTTGAGCCCAGGACATGCAGCGCGAAGGTTGTTCGGCTCGATGAGCTCTAAATGTGTACCGAGTTTCGTGTGCCTACGTAAAAGTGTGTATGAGCTATGCAGCCAAATCTCGTGTGGGGGCCCCTGGGGGCCACGAGACTCTCAGGCATCCTGATGGCAGCAGATTCCAACTTGTCTGCCAAGTTTCATGAGTTTTTGAGCATGTTAAGACCCCCGAAAAGTCCAAAAGGGTGGAAAATAATAATCCTTAGGAAAACAAGAGGGTCCTGCGCACCTTATAGTGCTTGGGCCCTAACTACGCCTACCCTTTTCCTGTTTGACTGAATTTTCGATGTGTTTTGTAGCATTCCCGTCTGAACATTAGCACTTTACTCTCTAATTGATGTTTAAAAGGGTTTTAATATCCAAAACACTGGGAGAGCTGAATAAAAACAAAATAAACAAACAGTAGACATTTGCTTGTAAATTGTATGAATCATAACCAATATTCATAATAAACATAGACAATAATGTATACAAATGTAGTATAAATTACATGACACTATATCATCCCCTTTAATATACAGACTGTTACACCCCTGCCGTGCTACTGTACAATATTCTAAATAGACTTTTTTTTAACACTGATCATATCTTAAATGTATATTATTTTTAAATGTATATAAAGTATTAACAACAAAAATATATATATTTTAAACATTGACAACCTCTTGTTAAGTGCTACTGTACCTGTATAATTTTATTAATTACAATCTATAACTAATAACAATCTCCCTTTAGAGTGCAATTAAGAAACATAAAATATACCAATGACCAAATAAACCATGAATAACTGTAAACAACACAACATATAAAGTAAAACTATAGTGCTGATAAGACAATAATATGTTTAAACAATCAAGTCCAGCACACAACACAAGGCAGGAGATAAGAGGGAGGAGAGATGCTTTAACCACGTCAGTGAATATATATCTGTACACACCTCTGTACACACCAGCCAGGCGCTCATCATACAGTATAAAGTGTGTAAACATTCACAAACAGCGCCACTGCACTTCCTCTAGTGAATGTCAAAATAAAAGTCTGTGATATAAAATGCAAACGTAAAACAAACAAGAATAAAGTGTAGAATTAACATTCAGGAATAAACAACACATAACCAGTAAAGAGTTTTCCTTAAACATTTTCTTAAATAAAGTTCTTCCTCCTAAGACATTTATAACCCATCTGTGGCAACACCGCCCTCTACTGGTGGAGGTAAAGACGCCGTCACACTTCTGTGCTTGGGGCGTTTCATGGTCATTTACGTTTTCTCATTGTTTGTTTTTTCTTTTTCAGTTTTGTTACTTTAGTTTACACTTCCTGTGGACAGCTCCCTGATCTCTAAATCCTTAATACCCAAACCCTAATCTTGTCCCAAACCCAAACCCTAAACCTTAATCCATACAGAGACGCATTCATGATAAAGTGTAAATGAAATGATGTTCTGATTAACGTACTGAGAGATTCCTCACTGCACCTTCACTGCGTCAGGCAGAGATTATCACCAGATTACCTAACAGAACCTGAACAGTGGAGTTCTCTAATGAGAACACACACACACACACACACACACACACACACACTGATTGCTGTAATCTCTCCCTGTGTGTGTGTGTGTGTGTGTGTGTGTGTGTTTCTCCAGCTCATATGGCCATGTTGATCCTGGTTAGTAAGGTGCACTCAGTGGGTGTGTGTGTGGGGGAGGGAAGTGTGTCGTGACTTTTCCATGTAAACAGGTGATAAACAGCGTTCTGTGCTCTATAAGAGACACTGCCTCTAGCCAACTACTTCTCCTCCTCTCTCTCTCACTCTCACATACACACACTCTCTCTCTCTCTCTCTCTCTCTGGCATGTTGTTTGTGTAGGTGAGAAGTGGGCGTGGCTTAATGTAGTCATTTTGCTGCAGGTAGATATTTAGCCTTGGTTTCCTGAATGTGGTAAAAATAAACGTGTTCCTCAGAGCTCTAATCTGGAGGTGAAGGTTTTAAGCTCGGAGGGTTTTAACACTCTTCTGTCTGGAAGCTGAAGGTTACCGCACACGGCTTGCTGCAGAACTCCTGACGCCTCCAGACTACAGAGCTACAAATTTACTGAAGCAGATTTGTTTTAATCAAGGCAGATTATTGAGATATGTTGGCGTCTCACACATAAACCTCAAATTACACACGACAACTCGGACAACTCTGTAACCTCTAATAGATCAGTCAACTCGTCCCGAGTGTGTTCATCCTGAGATAATTTAATTTGAGAGTGTTTTCCTCAAGAGTGTTTATCATGACCACATTTTTCTTGAGAGTACTCATTCTGAGTGTGTTTATCTCAAGATTGTTTATCTTCAGCATGTTTTCCTAGAGAGCGTTTATCTCGAGTGTTTATCTCAAGAGAGTTTATGTTGAACATGTTTTTCTTGAAAGTGTTTATCCCAAATGCATTTCATCCTGAGTGCATTAATCTCAAGGGCGTTTAGCTTAAGTGGGGTTATCCTGAGTTTGTTTATCTCGAGTGCGGTTAATCTGATCATGTTTATGTCAAGAATGTTAATGAGAGAGTTTATGGTGAACATGTTTATCCAGAGTGCCTTTATTTTTGAGTACATTTATTGGCGTATATGTTTATCTTGTGCATGTTTATCCCAGGTGCATCTTGAGTGTTTTTCTTGAGAGCGTTTATAATGAGAGAATTTAAACAGAGAGAATTTGTCTTGAGATCATTGATCATTAGGGAATTTATCCTGTGTTTATTTCGAGAGCATGTTTTTCTCAATAACATTTATCACCGGCGCGTTTATCTTGAGGATTTATTCTGAGCACATTTATCCTGAGTTTGTTTATCCTGAGTTTGTTTATCTCGAGTGCATTTATCCTGAGTTTGTTTATCTCGAGTGCGTTTATCCTAAATTTGTTTATCCTGAGTTTGTTTATCTCGAGTGCATTTATCCTGAGTTTGTTTATCCTGAGATTGTTTATCTCGAGTGCGTTTATCCTGAGTTTGTTTATCTCGAATGTGGTTATCCTGAGTTTGTTTACCCTGAGTTTGTTTATCTCGAGTGCGGTTATCCTGACTTTGTTTATCCTGAGATTGTTTATCTCGAGTGCGGTTATCCTGAGTTTGTTAATCCTGATTTAGTTTATCCTGAGTTAGTTTATCTCAAGTGCGGTTATCCTGAGTTTGTTTATCCTGAGTTTGTTTATCCTGAGTATGTTTATCTCAAGTTGCGGTTATACTGAGTTTGTTTATCTTGAGTGCATTTATCCTGAGTTTGTTTATCCTGAGTTTGTTTATCTTGAGGGTGTTTATGTTTACAGGGTGTTTGGTGAATTTGTTCTTTTCTCTACCTTCATCTGCCTAAGCTGAATTTCTCTCTCCCTCTCAGGATCCTCTCGTTCCGCCCAGCCAGTGTTAATCTTCTCATTTCTCAGCAGGCCTTCATTCCACTCCTGTCCTGAGGAGGATTTGATTAAATGGAATAAGAATTCTCACCAGGAGCCAAGCGCATGCGTTCAAATCATGATAATAAATTGAAACGGGATTGAATATTCTCAGCGGCGTTTCCCAGAATGCACCAGTCGTCTGTGGTTAAAGCGCAGCTCTTTCGTCCTGTCTGAGGATCGATACGGAGGAGTTGTTATGTGCGCTAACCTCCTCGCGAGCTCATCCTCATTAGCGCCATGCTAATACCATTAGCTTTTTTAATACTGAACCCTGCAGGGTTCAAGGTGTCACAGTGCATTTTATACACACGCACACACGCGCACACACACACACACACACACACACACACACACACACACACACACACACAGATTGGAATTAGCACAGTGGTGTGTTCTTTTGTATGAGGTATAATTCAGACAAAAGTTAAAACTACTCTGTGTGTGTGTGTGTGTGTGTGTGTGTGTGTGTGTGTGTGTGTGTGTGTGGTATATTATTCATTTTAAAAAACTCAACACAACAAACACTGTAAAGTTCGGGTGTCTCTTAAACAGCGCTGCTTTTAATTATTTCAGTTTTCCTCCCTCTATTAAGTGGTTGCCAGGTCCTCTCTAAAGGTGGGGATATCAGCATGGTTTGCTGCAGTTGGGTTGCCAGATCCATTCTGTAACAGATGCAGTGTGTTTAAGAAATAGCGTTCCCTGGCTTGGGGTTGCCTCGTCCTAACCAGAACCCTCCATTGGTTTGGGTTGCCAGGTCCTCTCTGCAACAGGTGCAACTGGGTCATGTGCGTGGATTGTTTTTATTGTGTTCAGGTTGCAAGCTTTAATTTCTCTAACTTGCTAATTTAATTAAACATGTCTCCTGGTCTTCATGTGAGAGAGACAGAGGACACGGACTAAGCATTTAAAACTCCTGTGTCTCCTCCACGCCGTCTCATTACAGAACTAATTATTAGGGAAAAACAAATATAGACTTTTTGTGTCTTAATGTTAGCGTTCTCAGTTTTTTAATAAAGTGACACAGTGAGGGGTGATGGATGAAATATTTAAGGCTGTTATTAAGATCAGTGAGGGTCAGGAGCGGAGAGGATGATGCCTGAGGCATGGAGTGAAACCAGATTTAATGAGGCGTGTGTGTGTGTGTGTGTGTGTGTGTGTGTGTGTGTGTGTGTGTGTGTGTGTGTGTGTGTGTGTGTGTGTGTGTGTGTGTTACCATGAAGAAGAACAATAAGCTCATGTCACTGCACTGATGACGTTAGTGTGTATCGTACATGTAGACGATCATGACTCATTAATTACTGATAGAATCTGTGGAAAGGTGTTTGTGATCCGAGACCCCGAACAGCCCCAG
>CM059228.1:770000-817500 GCA_030347435.1 Clarias fuscus
TGGCTGTAATGTAATGTGATTGGCTACAGAGTGGCTGTGATGTGATTGGCCTCAGTGTGGCTGTGATGGGTTGTGATTGTCTACAATGTGGCTGTAATTTGATGTGATTGGCTACAGTGTGGCTGTGCTGTGATGTTATATGATTGGCCTCAGTGTGGCTGTGATGTGATGTAATTTGATGTGATTGGTTACAGAGTGGCTGTGATGTGATTGGCTACAGTGTGACTGTGATGTGATTGGCTGCAGCTTTGCTGAGACATGATTGGCTCTCTGTGACCACGCCAGTGAAAAGGTCTGCCTGTGTGTAGTATTTTTCTGAGAGAAATAATGCTTCCACAATCAGCAGCTAAATGAGGAGAGAACAATAAACAGCCCACAGAATGTCGTTAATCACCTTTTCTGTTCATCTGTAGCCACGGAATGAGTTCTTAAATTGAGAAAAAAAACTCCATCTCAGCTCCAAATCTCTTTTATGTTGATGCTTTGGCCTCGTTTATGAGGATAGATTTGGACGGAGTGCCACGGGACCCTGCTACATAAAGTCACAAATGATCCTTTCATTCCGTCATGGTGAGATTCTCTAAATGTCTTCATGAGCTGCTGGAATATTTCCACAATCTGGTCCGGTCCTTTAAGTGAGTAAAGTGTACAGTGCTCTCACCACTGTATTTAGTAGAGTGAAGTGATTTAAAAGAGAAAGTGGTTCAATAAAGTTATAACCTTTTATTTTTAAAGCTGAGTTAAACCTGAATCATCGTGCAAGTGAAAAATGAAGGTCAGAACATAAAACTGAACTTAGAGAGATCATTCTTCTGCTTGGGAACTGAGGTGTGTATGGAACGCTTTCTGCCAGAAGATTTGGCCTCAGGGTGAAAACAAAATAATTTTCTATAAGCGAAATCAATAACTAAATACATAAGACACCTATCTCATGTGTTAAATTACATTGCCTTAAAAATCCTTCACAGGTTCAACAGGAAAAAGAATAACACACAGAATCTTTAGACGTTTCCCTTGGGAACCAAACTTAAGAGCCTTTTAAGGCACTCAGGTTTTTAAAAAAAATAGCCGTGATTGTAAAGGGATCTTCAATGGCGTTCCTGTGGAGAGGAGTTGGACCTCACTAAAATATTTCTAATGAAGTCCCTCTGTAATAACATGGAGGACGGCGAGGCAGGAAGAGGGTTCTACATGAATCTTTAGCAGTCTCTTAAGAGAATTAACTCTTTTTTTCTGTAAAAGTCTATACTTTCTTCTGAACAAGAGACAATAACATCATCTTTTATATGGCACTTAGTCTTTCACTGTTCCTCTACCGGTTCCTCCAGGGTTCTTCTTGCTTTTTCTCCTACATACTCTAGCTTTCCTGCCTTCACTCTTACTTTCTTGCTACTTCTTTGATTTTTGGGACAGAGAAACTCCATATACTTTGAATTCTGCACAAATCCTTAATGGGATTCATTACCTGGAGAACGGCTAAAGAAATCTTTCTGCTCTAGATGGAATGTATAATGTCTTTGGTATGGTTTTTAAAAGGTAACACTATACAATCATGTATAATAAAATAATATTTCTTGAGAATTAACCGCTAAAAGTTCTACAAATCTCATTCTAGAACTTATTTGGACTGCATGAACAGTTTTTGATGCAAATTGTCTTAAAGGAACTCCTTCAGAAAGTAATATATATAAAGTTATTTAAGAGTGCTTTATATGTTTCTACACAGACCCTTTAGAAGTTTATTCACAATTTCAACCTGAAGAATCCTTCAGAATCAAGTATTTCATAAAGTCTAATGTAAGCTGAAGTCCTGGACACTGAGGGGTGTACTGTATGTGTCTGAGGTTCTTCACCAGTTCCTCGCCATCATGTGATTTTAAATTGGGATGAACAGGATGCTCATGAACCTTTTAGGTTTTTAAATTCTTTAAGAGTGAAACTAAGGAACCATGCACGCTTGTAAGAGTGTACTGTATGTCGGTGTCTGTTCAGAGATGTCTTACATTAATGTCCTGATTTATTTGTCCTTCAAACCTGTTATTATGTGTTAATAGTCCTTTATTACATATTGATTCGATCTTCCATCGCGCTGCAGTGTAATTCCTCCTTCCTCAGCTACGTTCCAGGACAAGAAGGTTCTTTCATGCGATCTCAGTCGTTAGGTTTCCTCATTTATTTCTGGAGAAAGCAATTCAATTTCCTACATGGTGTAATTTCAGGAGGAACTTTTTCCCTGAGGGTAAAGGAGAGGGTTAGACATCAGGTGCCCCACTACCGTGCTGAAGAACAGAAGAACAATGGAATCAATGCAGCATGATGGATTAGAGAAGCCCGGTAATGGGAGAGAGACGTCTATAAACATGGAGGAATCATGATGTAATGATTAGAGCAGTGGATCTGGGGGTGTACTCAGGACATTTCCAATCTTTCCCATCAGGGATCTATAAACAATCCAGTGAGAAGGGCTTGTGAGGTTTTCAGCAATCAGAGATCACCAGAGCAGGGTTTGTTCTCCAGAGATCTTACAACAAAGTCTGTAAAACTAAATCAATAGGAGAAAACAACCAGTTAGTTGTGTGGTTGTGTACAGGAGGTTGCTGAACTGCTGAGGTTGAAGGCCTTTTAAAGATTTACCACCAAATGTTTTAAAGAAAAAAAAAATAAAGAAATGATTCACTGGAATGTTCAACAGCAAGACGGCACACCTAAAACAGATGGATAGTTCCATCACGTCTCAGTGATTAAAGCAGAGTGACACGACAGAGTAACGTATAACAGACAGATACTGTATGAATACGACGGATTTAAAGACCCTTCAGAATGCGGAGAGCAAGACGGGACGTCTGGGAATTAGTGACGGGTCGTCTGTGAACGAGTCGGCTCTGTGAGTCGGCGGCAGCCTGAGAGACGACTCGCTCGTACGAGACGTGCTCTGTAGATCAAGCTGTTACTGTTGCAGTGTTGCAGCCGTCAATCAAACTGTATCCATGGAAACTACTTTTCAACATCTTTGCTCTTTGTTACCGTGGATTTGATCATCATCATCAGGAAGCAGTTTTTTTTTTCCCATCAAGATAAGGGTCATGCTTACTTTTCATGTTGGTCTTGTTAATGAAATTAAATTTCTTGATCTGTTCAAGGAATTCATGAAAGTCGCCGGGTTTCTGATGAGATTTACATTAAACTTGGAACTCCTCACATCAGCGTTTATTCAGAAACCCTGATCTCACTCTCAAAATATCAAAATATAGAATTTGGAAGATTAAGCTGATTCAAATGATCTGACATAAACGGTGCTCGCATCACTATTATCATTATTACAATCACACAAACACTGCGTCAGCACGAAGACTCGTCTGTGGTATTTAACCCACTGAGCCTGTAATACACACTGTAAGTAAAAGCTGTGGAGCACAATGACCTCATCAACATTAAACACCAGCACCACTATCCAAATTAACCTCAAACAACACGACAACCAAACTAACGTCAGACGCTATCCAAATAAAAAAGGCCGTCCAATTTCACATCAAACATACACCATCAAATTACCATCAGTCTCCAGCAGCACTGAACAGTCACACTGCTGTCTGCTGTAAGTGTGTGTGTCGTTATAAATACTGCCTGTAGCAATGACACACTCTGAAGCTGCGAACACACCGCTCCCCCCCCACCGCAGATGTTACTTCCTAACTTTGTTAAAGTGCTCACTTCATGTGCTGTTAAAATAACTCATCTGTAAAAGAAAGTTTAAAGTGTAGACATATGAAGTACGATAGAAGTAGAGACACAGTAGAAGAGGCGGTTCTCCTGGGAACGTCTTGGTCTGTCTCAAAGCCTCTTCATCCTCGACCTTTTTATACCTTATTCTTTTTTTAATATAAAATTGAGCTCTGCTGTGTTCAAGAGTTTCTCTCTCAGTGACATCATCGGCGAGCTCTTTCAAACGCGGGGTTCGTCGTCGGGTGATTTTCCACATGCGGCTCGAACACGTGAAATGTTCCTTCGCTGCGAGATGTCCTTAAAGCACTGGCAGGATTTTACACATGATATATACGAGAGATCGAACACGACACTTTAAGGTTCCCCTGAGAGAACGCTTACAGGTTATGTGGAGAAAGAATCCAGGCATCCACGAGGCATTAGTAATCCTTACAGAATCCTTACAGAGTCCTTACAGAATCCTTACAGAATCCTTACAGAATCCTTACAGAGTCCTTACAGAATCCTTACAGAATCCTTACAGAGTCCTTACAGAATCCTTACAGAGTCCTTACAGAATCCTTGCAGAATCCTTACAGAGTCCTTACAGAATCCTTACAGAGTCCTTACAGAGTCCTTACAGAATCCTTACAGAATCCTTACAGAATCCTTACAGAGTCCTTACAGAATCCTTACAGAATCCTTACAGAATCCTTACAGAGTCCTTACAGAATCCTTACAGAGTCCTTACAGAATCCTTACAGAATCCTTACAGAATCCTTACAGAATCCTTACAGAGTCCTTACAGAATCCTTACAGAGTCCTTACAGAATCCTTTTTACAAAGAGTGCAAAGCTAAATGTTAAACTCCTGACAGGTTGTTGTAGAAAATGGGTTCTTCAGGAGCTATTAAGTGTTTCACTGGATGATTAATAGTTCATAATTTCCCCCCAAAAAAAGGTCTACTAAGAATTTGAGAGCTTCTATTAGGTATTAATAGATACAAATAATGAGCAATAATGTGGAATTTGTACTGCACACTTGTCCAGTTAATAACATCCATGTTGTGACCCTCCGGTATTCGCCCCATAGTTTTTGTGGGTTTTGACTTTGGTTTTGTGGAACCTTTATGTTGATGTTTGTTCCTGTCCAGTTCCCAGCACACACTACAATAGTCACATGGTCTAATGACGGATTCACCTGGATCTCGTTAAGTTGATTAGTCTGGCTATTACCGTAAAGTGCTTGTCTCAACTGGTTCTTCTTATTGTGTTTGTTCTGTTTGATCTGTTCTGTTGAGTTTCCTGTTTTGTTCACAGGCCATAACTTGTGTTGGTTTAGTGTAAGCATGAGCCTCAGCATTCGCGATACTTCCTCAGCCTAGTCATAGTTTCCTATTAATGTTAGAACCTCTTGTTTTTGTTCAATTATCTTTAAACTCCACTTTAATAAACCACGGTCTGCTCTCGCGTCCTGCCTCGACTCCAAACATAGTGAACAGAAGGTTCCTCAAAGGTTCTTTAATGCTGTACCTGAGAATTAAGGGTTTCTAAATTCCACAGAGTTCTACCTAAACCCTTTCTGTTGTAGAGTCTGCTGGGTCTATGGGGTTTTCCTAAGGGTGTTAGATTTCTTTTAATCTCTGTACTTAACCACGAACAAAACTTTCCACAGAGAGTTTCTTCAGGGTTCTTCATCCAACTTTCTCTGCCAGTCCAAAACTGGTCTGGGGCCTAAACTGGGGCATTTTGATCAGAAAACACTCTGTAATGAGATTCTTTAAATCTTTCCTCAGCCAGATGTAGTTGGGACGTAGAAGGTGCGGGAACTCCACTTCCATGTTCTCCGTGATGATAAAGCAGATGTGTTCAGGGTTTAATGGAACTTGGGGATGATCTGGTGATTTAGTTTGCACTTTTCATTATTTGTCAGTCAGCTCGGAATATGTTTTGGTTAAGAGACGTGATGCGTTCAAGCCTTTAGAGCGAAGAACATGGAAAGATCCAGCTCTTTTCGATTTTGTTCGGACCTGATTAGTGTAGATGATTAATCTACAGAGCTGAAGCGGATTCACGCTGCATGATGTCGCATAAATCAGAAGACAATCTTTTAGACACACGCTGTAAAAGAAATTGGTCATGAGTACAGAAGAGTTCAGCAGTAATGTGAAGGTCATGAGCAGATGAATCGATGGCACTATGAACAAGACGGACGACTAAGTACCCGTCAGTGGAAGAAATGTGTGACTGTGGTACAACGCTAGTGTGAAATCCACCAACAGGGGGACGGCAAACCCTCGGCAGAGCTACAGAGACGTACAGAGACGTGCGAATGATACAAAGAGTGTTCTCTTATGGTCTAAGATCTCCAGTGTGTGTATACTCTGACATGGACACACACACACACACACACACACACACACACACACACACACACACATGGTCTGTTAAACCAGTGATGATTCCACAGGATGTGTGACGAGGAATCCAGTTAAACATTCACTCTAAATCCTGATACACTGGAGGAACAGCTGTGTGTTAATCAGGTCGTGTTTAAAGACATTTGTGATTAGCATAACATCAGATGAGGGTAATGCGACAGCGACATTTTGGCGAGAGACAGAGAGAGAAAGAGAGAGACAGAGAGAGGGGACATTACAGAGTGTGAATAATGATGGGAGACTGTGAGAAAACTCAACGCTTACTAAGTGTTTCAAACTGAGAGACAGATTCATTACCATCCCTCCGCTCTGTCCGTCTCCCTCCTTCACTTCCTGTCCACTTTCCTGTCTACTTCCTGTCAAACTGAACACTCCAGATTTCCTGAGCTCTTGAATCTTCAAAAATGTATGTTCACCTTCTTATTCATCTTCATCATCAGTTCTTCATCAGTTCTCCAGACTAAAGCAGACGGTCTAAAAGACATTTGTATCTTCAGATTTTTTTACATACACACACACACACACACACACACTTGAAATCCTCCTTCCTTCAGTGATTCTGTGACATTTGTAAAGGCCTAAAAAGCACTAATGCTACAGTATGTCTGGAGTAAACACAGTGACTGTCAGCTATTGCATCTTCTCTTCCTTCTTCACATTCTCTCCCTCTCAACCTCCCTGTGTGTGTGTGTGTGTGTGTGTGTGTGTGTGTGTGTGTGTGTGTGTGTGTGTGTGTGTGTGTGTGTGTGTGTGTGTGTGTGTACACCTACACTTCAGGGAAGTGACTGGGGCATGTTGGAGGTGGGTCTGACAAACTCTTGCACACACACACACACACACTAACACGCGCGTAACACTCCTGAAGCCTCTCAGCTCCAACTGAGAACAGCAGGAACTGAATATAGCTGATGGAGTGCAGAGAGCAAGAGCGTGAGAACAAGAGAGAGAGACAGAGAGAGAGAGGGGGGACAGGGAGAGACAGAGACAGAGATCTAGAGAGAGACAGAGAGAGAGAGAGGAAGAGGAAGGTAATGATTATAATGCAGTGCATTGTGGGAGTGTAAGCAGGTGAAGTGAATTTGAAGTTTTTTTCTAGGAGTCTGTAGAAAGATATTTTGCTTGTTTTTGGACTCTCGCGCTGTGTGTGTCTGTGCTGAAGAGAACTACAAAAAGAAATTTCCACGGAGACTTGAGTGATCTTTTGTGGTTCGCATGTGAGAAGCAACAATAAAAAGGTGAAAGAATTCTGTGTGTAAATGTTCTTTATGTGACCAGAAGTGTTTCCTTCATGAAGACTGGCGGGCCGCCGGTGTTGCCGTGACCCTGAGCCGGATTCATTCATAAGATGAATAGATGAATGAATAAATAAATAAATGTTGAATACGGCCTTTTTAAAGCTCATCATGGACTGAATTCATACCACAGTAATTCAGGGAGCACTTACTACTGAGGGCCATTCTGCATTCAGATTTGAATAAATATCTAAAAAAAAAAAAAAAAAAATGCAGGCTGATTATTTTTTCTACAGTGAGCTGGGAGAAAAGGCCGCGCTGAATAAAGAGATCGGATCACTGGGCTGTTTCTCATGAGCCGGGATGAAGCACAGCAGCATTCGAACCAGCAGCGCCATGAATATTTAAAACCTGTGCTTTTCATCATGATGAATGGAGGCCATTAGTGAGGAACAAATCAGCTAAGGATGTGTTTATTGTTGATCATCTGTGCTACAAGTGCAGGAACTCACATGCATGCTGTTTCAGATCAAATCTGAAGAAGTGAAATTATAAACACGTCCATGTGGCTGTAATAAAGAAGCGAGTCTACTCCAGTGAGTCAGATCCAGCAGAAGCGTGGTGTGTGCAGGCCGACGTGCAGGCTTGGGGATGAGTTTAAGTTTTAATGAAGACACACACACACACACACACACAAGCACACGCAGAAATAGATCCTTCAGAAAACTCCAATAAATGTCACCATTTACATATCCGTGATTACAGAAGGGCTCGTGTGCAGCGTCTGCTGTGAGTAAGCTGTCACTACTCGGATATGCTGTTACAGAAAATTAATCAAGTCTTCTGCAGAGCAGGCGCATCACTACCGCTCCACTACAGCCAAAACTTTCACACTGTCTAGTTTCCAAACTGAACAACAGACACTGCCAGTGATATGCAACTCCGACAGTCCTGACAGAATGTTAGCTTGTTAGCAGGAGCAGCGATCAGCAGCACCACCACCTCCACAACATCCACAGCATCTGATCTGTGTCTGATCATGGAGCAGGAGTGTTCGACAGATAGGTACAGAGTCCATGAGAGCGTTTCATGATCCGCTTTCCCTCACCGCTGTATGTTTCGGCAGGACTTCTCCTCAGATCTCCACCGTGTTCTTTTTTTTTTATACTTTTAGTTTCAGGCAGAAAAGAAAAGAACATCTCGAAGCCTCCCGGACCGTTTGGCTGAAGAGCGTCCTCGTGGGGATCGGGTACGGAGAGGAAGAGTTTGGCAGAGCTGACATTCCTGTCTGGCTCTGTGGGGTTTCGTCTCGCTTCAGCTCACTCTCCTCCCTCCGTCTTTCCTGTTGTTCTTCTCCCTGCGGACGCTGAACACAGATCTGAGAGGAGCGGAAGAGCCAGACTCTGCTGTAGAGGACAGCGGTACATGCAGGTGGATTCGATGTTCTTTGAAAGAAATAAAGAGGAAATATTTTAAAGGATTGAAAGAAGAGAGAACCTCCTCCAGGGTTAGTCCCATCAGCCTTGGGCATTAGAGAGCACGAGGAGAAAAGCACTTCTCTTCATCGCAACAGTTCTGTTTACAAGATTAAAACAGTTTGCAGTGTTCAGTGCAGACTCTGGATCCACTGCCAAAAATGGATCCATGTCGAACCTTCTTGGATATTCAGAACTTGAAGGTATACGATAGTCCCTTAAAGAACCATTAAGAAACCTTAAAGAACCTTTGAAGAACCCTTTTGTCTAAGCATGTGTGAGTATCAACCAGGTAAACTCCAGATTGTTGCTCTTTATTTTGTCTATAAAATCTTTGGAGTTTGGTGTTTTTTCCGGGTCTATTAGACAACAAAAGGTTCTGACTCATAGTTCTGGTTTAATAGTGTGGTGGTATTTGGTTGGGTTCTGTCCATGGTGCTGACGCATAACTCATCATCCAGTGTTAGCGTGAGTGGAGGCAGATGGACTGATGCAGTTTTCCTCTAAACTGTCTGCTTTTAGTGCTTCAGGTGTGTGTGTGTGTGTGTGTGTGTGTGTGTGTGTGTGTGTGTGTGTGTGTGTGTGTGTGTGTGTGTGTGTGTGTGTGTGTGTGTCTGTGTCTGTGTGTGTGTGTTAGATTCTCACTGTGCTAATTATGAAATCCCAAATAAACATTCACAGCATGTTCACACACACACACACACACACACACACACACACACACACACACACACACACACACAAATAAATCTGTTAGTTTAAACTGTGGCTCATTACATCAATGGCCTCAGGTTTGAATACTGTATATATATGAGGTTAAAATATTATGATGTTAAGTACCATTTACGTGTGTGTGTGTGTGTGTGTGTGTGTGTGTGTGTGTGTGTGTGTGTGTGTTGTGTGTGTTGCAGAAATGTGTCTCAGTGAAGGGTGCTAATGCATTACACATAAGTGTTAGAGAGCAGTTTATTGAGGTCTCTTCGGATTAGCACGAAGATCAGATGAGTGTCTGCGGTGCTAAACATTAAGAGTTCTCTAATAGAACCAGACAGAGAGGCTCTGCGAAATGTTCTGTTCTATTATCACTCAGCTGATGTAGGAGAACCATGACCAAATGGAGTGGAGATGTTTTACACTCGACACTGAAGCACAAGATTAGAGATTATTTCTGAGTTCTAATGAGAGAGAGAGAGAGAGAGAGAGAGAGAGAGAGAGAGAGAGAGATGTTATCAAAACATAGAATCTGTCAGGAAAAGTAGAAACAGTCTAACCTTGACCTATTAAAGAACCGTTTTTTCTGAGTCTGTATGACTGGTTTAGGTACGTTACAAACACTTTTCATCTGAAAATGGTTCTCCTTTAAACCCTGTGATAGTGTTCAATTCAGAGAATTTATAGGTCCTAAATGGGTTCTAAATTGTTTAAGGTTTTAAATGGGCGTCTAAGACATTCTGAATGCTTCTACACATGCCTACATGTAAGTGTAGCTGTCCATGGTTCTGGATGGATGGATGGAGACACGGATAGATGGGGGAATGAATGGATGAAAATTGGAATGTATGTATGGATGTATGGATGGATGGATGGATGGATGGATGGATGGAGAATTGATAAATGCACTGGTGCAGCGCTTAAATGTATTAATGCTTCAGAAAATATGTTAATGGAATGGGTGGATGGATGCATTGTTAGATTGTGGTTGGGTAAATGGATTATTGAATAGATAAATGGATGGATGGATGGATGGATGGATGGCAAGGTTGGTGAATTGATATCCATCAGTGGATGGACAGACTGATGCATGGATCAAGGAATTGATGAATAGGTGCATCAGAGAATTGCTAAATGTACATTTAATAGATGGATGATGTAATATTGATAACGTATATCAATAAATAAATGAATGGATCAGGGAATAGATTAAGCAATAGATGGATGAATGTATAAACAGACAGAGAGGTGTAACAGTGGGGTAAGACTGCACACTGAGGGGGTTTTATCTCTCAGCAAACCAGGAGAGGCGTAAAATAAACGGCGCCACACTGTGGACACTGTTGTGTTCTGTTTTAACTTTAGTAATTAATTATCACAACTCAGAAGTGGGTTTAAAGAGAAAATGAAATTGTGTCTCTTTTCATGACTGTAAGCTCTGAAAACGTTGGAGAAGTGTGTGAAAGGTGTGTGAAATTCCATTGTCCACCCCCCCCCCCCCCCCAAAGGTTAATAACACACCTGAGAGATAATAATGAATTCCCAGCAACACACAGCAGAGCCGTCAAACACCACTGAATCTGAATTAGACCAACACACACTCTCACATTACACATCATCTGAACCAATCTGTTCATACACACACACACACACACACAAATGCACACACATTTAAAAATCAGTAAAATTTAATTACACGCTAAATGAATATCTGCAGGAAGCCAATTAGGAAAGGTTCCTCTGAGCACTGGGAACACTGGGAACACTGGGACCATCCTGGCATCCTACACGTCTGCCTGGCGTCTCTCAGGGGAGCGATGAGCGCGGTCTGGGAGGAGATTCGGGAACTTGTTCATGCCTTTCCTGTAGAACTAGAGGCGTGTGTGTGAATTTGTTTATTCAGGCTTTTCTAATTAATGTAGTGAGAATTCAGTGCTGAGTCTTGTGGATACACAATTCTGAATTTATCACAGGTGTACACACACACACACACACACACACACACACACTTGTGTGTGTGTGTATGACTGGGTTTCACACTCGACTCCATGTTCTCAGCCTGAAACCATCTGCTGTATTTCATTTACATAGATGTATTTTTAAAACAAATAAACACATGTTCGTGCATGTATGCAAACATACACACACACACACACACACACACACACACACACACACACACACACACACAGGAGAAGTTTTCTGGCAGACGAGACGTGTAATGTAATGAACATATGGGACCAGCTTATATTCTACTCGTTCTTTCTGCCAATAAACTCAGTGTAAATCTCGTATCCTCACTTTTATCTCTATCACATACTTTAGGCATCGTGTGTGTGTGTGTGTGTGTGTGTGTGTGTGTGTGTGTGTGTGTGTGTGTGTGTGTGTGTGTGTGTGTGTGCGTAAACCCTTGATGCTGATGTTGTGGGTTGGAGATGAATATTAATGCCAGAGGTTCTTGATGAGGTCTGACTGACTGGCGGCCACCTGTTAGGAGATAAATTATTAATAAAGAGTAAAGCAGAGCTCATGGGTACATTATACATGTCCTAAATCTCTCCCCAACACACACACACACACACACACACACACACACACACACACACACACACACACACACACTCTTCATCTCTCTTTCCCCACATGCCCCTCAGTCTTATCTGACCCACATTCTGGAGGAAGTGGAAGCGACGCCGCGCTCTCGGCTCTTCACTCTCGAGCTGTTTGATCTGTCAGGACGAGTTGTGACTGCGGAAGGGAAGACGATCACTTTACTCTCTCTCTGTTCTGCTCTTCTTCTCCTCTCTGACCTCTGTGTCTCCTCTCATGGTGCAATTCTGTCTAATCTCACCATATTTACTGTTTTTCTCTGTTTATGTTTTTTCCTTTTCTTGTATCAGAACCTGGAGCTCATCACTCTCCTCTTTTCAACACAGCAGGGACTTCAGCTCTCTCTCTCTCTCTCTCTGTCTCTCTCTCTCTCTGTCTCTCTCTGTCTCTCTCTCTCTGTCTCTCTCTCTCTCTCTCTCTGTCTCTCTCTGTCTCTCTCTCTCTCTGTCTCTCTCTGTCTCTCTCTCTCTGTCTCTCTCTCTCTCTCTCTCTGTCTCTCTCTCTCTCTCTCTCTCTGTCTCTCTCTCTCTCTCTGTCTCTCTCTCTCTGTCTCTCTCTCTCTCTCTGTCTCTCTCTCTCTCTGTCTCTCTGTCTCTCTCTGTCTCTGTCTCTCTGTCTCTCTCTCTCTGTCTCTCTCTCTCTCTGTCTCTCTCTCTCTGTCCCTCTCTATCTCTTTCTCTGTTTCAGTCTCTCTCAGCTAATTTACTGTCTTTGATTGTTCATAAAAGATTACTTTTTCTTATTCTGCATTCTTCACTTCACATTTATCAATTAAGTCCAAGTAAAGGTCCGCTGAATAGATGGATGGATTTGTGGACAGATATCTGACAGTTAAGTTACATTTATAAATGATACATGGCTGCATAGACAGACATCAGTGGAGATCTAGTAGACTGATAGACTGCAATGTAAACGACAGAATGACAGCAGCGTGACTGGATGGGTGGAGAAATAGACTGAGTGGGGTGGGGGGGGGGGGGGGTAGATGGACTCATCCTATTTTAAAAACTGAGATGGATGGATCTTGGAGAGATGGACAGATTGTGCCTGGAGAGAGAGAGATGATACTGGAGGAAGTATGGAGGAATGACAGACACATGGCTCGATAAATGGAATGAAAGACGGATGACTGGATGGACAGAGACACGATGATGAAGCTCTGATTAAGGCTGAACCTTTCTTACATATTGTTCATACAGGGTTTCACATCTATAAAGCTGCTTAGTGACAATGTCCACTGTACATTCTGTGATATTCTGGGGCACTCCAACACACTCATGGACACCCTGTGGAACTCTGAGACACTCTACAGGGCACCAGAGCACTCACACACCGGAGACCTCACACACCGGAGACCTCACACAGGAGCATTCACTCTACAGCACTCACACCAGAACACTCACACCAGAACACTCACACCACGGAGCACCCACAGATACTCTGGAAAACTCCAGGAAATTCTGTGACATTTTGGGAAATTCTCAGACTCTAAGGCACTCTGAGACCCTCTGTGGCTTTCTGTGATACTCTGGGGCACTCTTAGAAACTGTGGGACACTTTGAGACACTCTGAGACAGTCTGCGACAATCTGAGTCAATTCAATTCAATTAAATTTCTATAGCGCTTTTAACAATGGTCATTGTCTCAAAGCAGCTTCACAAAATACTCACTGTCACTCACAATAGTCCCTGAAATCCTCTAGGCAGCTCTAGCAAACTCTTTGACAATCAGGAATGCTGTAAGATACTTTAAGACACTTTGGGGAACTCTAGGAAACTCTGAGACACGGTGGCACTCATTTGTAAGAACCATGTCCCACTCCGAGACATTCTGAGTGACACTCTGCAGCACCCTGGGATACTCTGGAGACACAGGTGAGAACTCTGACACTCTGGAGACTCCTAAGATACTGAGGGTCATTCAGGGACAGTCCGAGGTACCGTACGGTGCTCTGGGACATACTGGGACCCAAGAATGGCACTGAAATGTCAACATCGACCCAAGGTAGAATAACAAAGTATCTGAGACGAAAGCGGAGCGAAGAGGAAGAATAGAGCAGACGGAGGAGAAGGTCAGGTAGCGAATGAGATGATGATTAAAATGTCCAAATGAGTGTCTTGGTAGGGTCCTTACTAAACCCGTAGTCATGGTAACAGAGGGGAGACAGTCATATTTCTTGCGATGCTGGTTTTGTGACGTGAAGGAGTTCTAACAGCGAGCGTTCCGTGTCGCACGGCTTGGAGCTCTGAAAGGCTGGAGATAAATCTCATGGACACAATGAAAGCAGGACGGATGAAATCAGGTCTCATTTTCTATAAAAACATCATTACAGGGAACATCAGACACAGCACGAGCGCTCAGTACGGCCTGGAGCAGCCAAGGTGTGTTTAGCAGCCGAGTGAGACAGACAGGACGAGGAGCCTTTTAGCTGATTGTACAGAGAGACTTGGACTGTGTGTTTCAGGAGTCGAACTACACGGGAAGCAGTGAGTGATGAGAAAGATATACGTGTGTGCAGGTACAGTAGATATATGTGTGTGTGTGTGCGTGTGTGTGTGTGCGTGTGTGTGTGTGTGTGTGTGTGTGTGAAATATACCAGATATACAAGATATAACTGAAAGAGCTAGTTCTGACCCAATGTACAGACAGAACCTTTCTGTTATTTCTACACTTGTCTGTACAACTCGCTCCTTCAGTTACGGTGGAACCCTGGATTACGAGCATGATTCATTCCAGAAGCGTGTTCGTATATCAAAAATCTCGTAAATCAAAGTGAATTTTCCCATAAGAAATAATGAAAACTCCGATTATTCATGCCACAACTCAAATAAATAAATAAATAAATAAATAAAAATAATTAATATAAAATATAAAGTAAAAATAAAACAAATTAACCTGCACTTTACATTTAAAAGAATCCTGACAGAGCAGTGTTTCTGTTAAGAGTGTGTGTGTGTGTGTGTTTGTGTGTGTGTGTGTGTGTGTGTGTGTGTGTGTGTGTGTGTGTGTGTGTGTGTGTGTGTGTGTGTGTGTGTTTGTGTGTGTGTGTGTGTGTGTGTGTGAAGGCGAGAGGAGGAGGGTTGTGTGTGAAGGGGCACGGTGTCCAATCATGCGCACACACACACAACAGAATCACTTCCGGCTGATACAGAGAGAGAAAATGGATCTTTAACCTCTCTAATGAGACTTTCTTTTGTTTTACAGTACATGCGCACACACACACGTGTGTTATAATAAACAGTACACACGCTCTGTACACATATACAAACACACAATAAAAGATGTTTTACACACACGTGCATGGTCACAGTGTTATAGTAAACAGTATACGCGGCACGGATGTTGATTATACCAGTGAGAGACGAGCACTAAGACCCAGCAGGGGAGTCGATTACCCACCTGTGTATTAATAAGTTAGACAGAGAGTTCTGCTGTACAGACAGACACACAGACAGACAGACAAGTGTGTTACACCTGCTTCTAGTACCTTCCAGAACATCTCTATAATGTGTGTGTGTTAACTGTATTTCACTCCAGGTTTATAATAATCCATAACAGCCTCTCATTCATCCTATTTAGCTACACACACACACACACACACACATACACACAGCTGTTTGAATATAGTGATTATAATCAGTGTGTTTGTTTAGAAATCACTCATATCTTCTCTCTGCTTGTTTATGTCTAAAGGGCTGTGTGTGTGTGTGTGTGTGTGTGTGTGTGTGTGTGTGTGTGTGTGTGTGTGTGTGTGTGTGTGTGTGTGTGTGTGTGTGTGTGTGTGAATAGGCAGGAGCATGGATGCAGTAGAGGCTCAGAGGGGTTCCACCAGGTTGCGATTGTTGGGCCCCTGAGTGAGGCCCCTAACCCCATCTGCTCCAGGGGCGCTGTATCATGGCTGACTCTGCACTCTGACCCCAGTTACACTTGGGAATGCAAAGAAAAAATTTCACTGTGCAGTAATGTATATTTGACAAATAAAGGCTGAACATGTGTGTGTGTGTGTGTGTGTGTGTGTGTGTGTGTGTGTGTGTGTGTGTGTGTGTGTGTGTGTGGAGGGATACATGAGTGAGTAGGCAGGAACATGAAGGGATAAGAGGAGCGATGGCTTTTATTTAAAAGGATGGATAAAGAAACGATTGAATTGATGACTTTCAGACAGACAGATGGAGAATCTGCATTTAGGATGGAACAGGATGATTAATGTCCTGATGGATCAGAGATGGATGAGGAGATGATGACATCATGCATGAGTGGATGGACAGGCTGATGGAGGGATGACTGAATGAATTGGCAGTCAAGTCAAGTCAAGTCAATTTTATTTATATAGCGCTTTTAACAATTGACATTGTCGCAAAGCAGCTTTACACAATAAAAAGAAGTAAGTTTTTATGCAATGTATATGAATCAAAATGATAAGATTGTCCCTGATGAGCAAGCCGAGGGCGACGGTGGCAAGGAAAAACTCCCTGAGATGGTAATAGGAAGAAACCTTGAGAGGAACCAGACTCAACAGGGAACCCATCCTCATCTGGGTGATAACGGAGAGCAGGAATTGCTCAGCATAATAATGTGTAAGACTGGAAGTTCAGTATAACAGGAGATGTGTTTAAAATTAAAAATGAGTCCAGTTTGTTCCCGGAGGCTCAGGTAGACTGTAGGAGATTCCGGTCCTGAGCTATCGAACAACTGAAGTCACAGGTCCCCAGAGCATCAATCGATGACAGGACAGTCTTCATGGAAACCATCCCCAGCCACCACACGAATCCAGGCAGACCACACGGGGCATCCATGCGACGAGATCTCCAACCAAAAGCAGGACTCGGGTTAGTAGGGAGTCAGTAGGGAGGTGGATGGACTGATGTGTTCACGGGTAAGAAGAATGAATGAATGGATGGATGGATGGATGGATGGATGGATGGATGGATGGATGGATGTACAGAATCATGGAGTTAAAGATCAGTGGACTGATGAATGGAGCTGAGGATTCTCATCAAACACCTTCTTTAAGATTCTAATGTTCCACCCTCCGAAAAGTGTGTGTGTGTGAGTGTGTGTATGAGAGAGAGAGAGAGAGAGAGAGAGAGAGCCTGCAGCTTCATGAGCCAATAAACAAAAGCAATTAAGATAATTAGGGAAGGAACAAACAGGGGAACCTTCCCCGAGCTCAATAACACACATGTAACACCCACTGTCTCTGTGTGTGTGCGTGTGCGTGTGTGCGTGTGTGTGTTTGACTCAGTAAATTGGTTCCTTTAGGGGAGTTTACTCTGGAGTTTGGATGCAGACGGACCTTCATAAATCATCATCTTAACGAGGCTCTGGTGACGTCACCCTCTCTCTCACGCTCTCTGACGCTCTGCTGCTTCTCTCCGTGTTACTCAGACAAACGTCACGGCTCATCATGTGACTGAAAAGAGCACAAACATCTCCGTCCTGAAGTCGTTACACAGATTAGAGTTTCAGCTGTTGATGTTAATAAAGTCTAACTCATCATATTAACGATTGCGGTTCTACTCGGTGTGGAGTGTGCGCTGTCCACGTCACTGTAAACGAGCCAACATAGTAATACAGGGTGGATGTCTTATTATAATCCTGCACTAGTCTCAGAGCTGCTGTTATAGAGAATTCATCAACAGCTTCTTCTGACCAATCAGGAGGCAGGACTCCACAGCTGTGTGATGGAGAACAGACTCAAGACTGTCACACACAGAGCGAAACACAGACACAACACTCAGGAGTCACGATGATGATGATGATGATGATGATGATGAAGCAGTTCACACACTCAGATGATGATCTGAAGACTCCAGACGGAGGACACATGGTGACTGTCAGCAGAGAACAAACACTGTGTGTGTGTGTGTGTGTGTGTGTGTGTGTGTGTGTGCGTGTGTGTGTGTGTGTGTGTGTGTGTGTGTGTGTGTGCGTGTGTGTGTGTACGCGCGCGTATGGTCCGTGTCTGTCACATGCACCCGCTGCCCACATGGCCCACAACCAGACGTTCTGAATGTCCACAGTTAGCTCGTTGTTAGCGTGGTTCGTTAGCTCACACGTGCCATCTGTCTGAGTGAAGAGTGAAGAGCACGAAGTCCTGACTCACAGCGCTGAGATCTTCTCTCTGAGTCCTGATGGATCCCGGGCGGATTCAGACACGCTCTCCGCTGTTCCACACTGACGGCTGAAAGAGAAGGTTACAGGTGACTCATTAAGTTCTCCAGATGCTGAGCTGCTCGTTCCTCTCCGTCCACTCAGTGAAATATACAGAAAAAGATCTAAACAGAGAGAAAACGTCCGGAATCTGAAACTGATCTTATATTCCTCATTATGGGATTACTGTAAATCAAATAGAAGATTATTTCTCTTCTTTCACTTTTTGTTCTACGCCCTGTACGATCCTGTTCTGATGGCAGACAATGAAAAATAATCATAAATAAATAAATAAATAAATAAATAAATAAATAAACACCTGGAATGAGTGCAAAGGTCTAAAAATACAGTATATGTTTAATTAGATTATTGTGAGACATCTGCGGCATTGTAATCTGTACTGAAGATGCTACGCTCGCGTGTTCGGCTGCACTAGTCACGTCTCTCTTTATCTTGTCTCTCTGATCTTTTCCTGATCTTCTCATTAAGAACCTTCTTTCAGGACGAGTCCCATGTCTGATTGTCTCTCTCTTGCTTTATCTGGATGTGTCTCTGTGCTTAGCCTGGCTTAAATGTGTGTGTGTGTGTGTGTGTGTGTGTGTGTGTATGTGTGTGTGTGTGTGTGTGTGTGTGTGTGTGTGTGTGTGTGTGTGTGTGTGTGTGTGTGTGTGTGCGAGATGTTTCTTTAAATGCTCCATCTGGCCTCGTGCTGTCTCTGGACACACTCCCTTTGGCACGCTCCGCTGTGACGCCGCTCCTCACGTGTGTGTGTGTGTAGGGTTTCCCGGTGGGGGACGATGGGGCGTGAATCCTCATCAGAAGGAACTGAGGGACAAAATGACGTCACATTTGAAACCTTTTATCCATCCCTGCTTCATGCTACTGTAGCTCTTTAGCGTTATGTGCTGTAGTTGTGAGCACCTGGAGCTCTGTACATCACGGACTCGACTTAAACTCAAACAATCACAGTAATAATAATAATAATAATAATAGGCGATAACACTGATGTAATAACTTTTATGCATTTGGCATTGCTGCTCAGGAATACCTCCAGACACATTCACAAACAAAAATATTTATTTACTACCTTTACAATTCCAAAAAGCCGCTCCATCTCTCCTGTCCGTGTTCTGCAGGGAGCCGGATGTCCTCTGAGATATCTGCACTCAGACAATCATGTCCTGTATAGTTGCATAGACACTGCAGGGGTGCCATTTATTTTAGACATTCATTTTGCAGCTGTTCTTGTTTGCGGTTGATCAGGAAGAAACAAATGGAAGATTCCTATTCACTTTGGCTGAATTCAAACTCAGATCAGGTTTTCTCATGTCTGTCTGAATGCACAAATCTGATGTCACTTCCGCATGTGCTTTTACATCGATACCTGTCCGATACGCAGTCATGTGACTTGGTGACTCTGTGCATATGCAGTCCGTGATGTCATGAGGCATCTGGCTTCCTTCCTTCTTGTGGACCTCAACACACACAGCAGACTGGGCGCTCACCATCTTCCGGACCAAAACCTCACGCGGGCTTCTGCTAAAATCACATGCAGGGTGTAAAGCCAACAGACGCGTCCACATTAGAGGCAGATAAAAGTGTAACTATGACCGTGAACCGTCCTGACATGAAACTCCAGTCTGAGCAGAAAATCTGACTGGACAACGTGGCTCATGATGTGAATGTAACCTTCAGCCTCCGTGCGTGCTCGTGCGTCTCCGTCCCTGTCCTGGATCTCCACCACCGGATATCAGGACACTCACCGATTCCATGTCGTCCTGTTTCTCCTTCTAGTCTTCAGCATCAGGTCCTACTTCTGAAGTCACTCCTTCTGACTTTAGACTAGTTTTTATACTCTTAGTGTTTCCCGCTCGTCCCAGTTCCGTGACTCCCCATGGTCCTCCTTCGCACCACTCCTTCTTGTCCTGTCCTTGATCCAGGGTTGTTCTTTCCAGCCAGCCATGGGCTCCTGTGGGAGGACTCGGGGCCTGAGCCGGTGTGAGACGTCACTTTGATCATTTCTTTGGCCTTTTCTCATTTCTAGCATTTGTCCCCTTGACTTGTCCTGCTGGCTTTGTCTCATCTTTATGACTGTTCCCTTTGGCCTTGTCTCAGTTCTGTGATCGTTGCCTTTGGCCTTGTTCTTTTTTTTTTTTTGGTGCTGGAACATGACAATTTAATTTCCACCAAGCAGAAGGTTCAGCTGGAGCTGTCACGCTCTCAGGGTTAAACACAGCCTGCATTTGCAAGGGATGGGATGAGTGTGTGTGTGTGTGTGTGTGTGTGTGTGTGTGTGTGTGTGTGTGTGTGTGTGTGTGTGTGTGTGTGTGTGTGTGTGTGTGTGTGTGTGCACGTGCATATGTTACTGATTCTGCAGTTGATTCAACACAACGCAAAACTGAAACTCCAAGCAGAAGCTCTCTGATGAAAAGCAGCTCGATGCAGTGTGACGTGATTATTATTAGTGTTGAGTTGACGGTGTCTCCTGCAATAATATTGTCTTTGCCTGGAGCATTTCCCTGTGTGTGTGTGTGTGTGTGTCTTGCAGCCTCTTGTGGTGTGTTATCATATGGCGTAAAGGGGGCAGATTATGCATAATTTAAAGCAGTGGGTGTCGGGGTGAAGTGACACGAGGCGTCTGTTTCCAAGGCCTTCGCTCTCCCTATTTATTTCACTGCAAATAATTAGATTCCCAATCTCTACTGCGTCCCACGGAGCTCGGAAGCATTAGAAATCAAAAGGGCAATTAGGGAAAGCACTGTTGATGTGGCAGCTCTGGACTCCTGCAGCGAGAAGCGACGCGGCCGTGTAGAAGAGCGTTAGGGCACGACGGAGGGCAGCGAAGGAAAGATTAGCAGGAAGAACCTGGCCAATACGGGTGTGAAGGAACACCAGGAGATGAGGAGATCATGGAGACGTTCTCCAGGTGTGAGGTGTGGCTGGAGAGGCAAAGTTCAACAGGTGGACATCTGACAGCCAGGGATTTAAAGAGTGATCTGGGTTAAGGATAGAGAGAGATGGAGAAATGCGAGAATGACCAGAGTGAGAGGAAGATGACTTATTATAACACTCTCTATTATAACTGTGTGTGTGTGTGTGTGAGAACAATTCTGTCCACTATGTGATACACAGATAAAGATAAATGAAGGCCAATGCCATGTTATTGCCTGGAGCAACATAAGGAATTCAGTATGTGTGTGTGTGTGTGTGTGTGTGTGTGTGTGTGTGTGTGTGTGTGTGTGAGTGTGTGAGTGTGAGTGTGTGTGTGTGTGTGTGTGTGTGTGCTAAATAGGGGGGAAAAACTATGCAATAAAGAGATGAAAGTCCCCTTTATAAGCCGGACTTTCCTGCTAAAGAAACTTTAGATGACTTTATAATTCCGTTATTTCTCTCTCTCTCGCTCTCAACACACAACTGGAGAATAGAATAAATTTCTGGATTGTGATTGGTCAGAAGGTGCTGATTAGGTTTCCATAACCGTGCAGGCTTATATTCATTTGCTCGTACTAAATAGAAACGCCAGGTGTACAGTCGTGGCCAAAAGTTTTGAGAAAGTTTGCTGCTAAACTGCTTTTAGATCTTTGTTTCAGTTGTTTCTGTGATGTACTGAAATATAATTACAAGCACTTCATACGCTTCAAAGGCTTTTATCGACAATCACATGACATTTATGCAAAGAGTCAGTATTTGCAGTGTTGGCGCTTCTTTTTCAGGACCTCTGCAATTCGACTGGGCTGCTCTCAATCAACTTCTGGGCCAAATCCTGACTGATAGCAACCCATTCTTTCATAATCACTTCTTGGAGTTTGTCAGAATTAGTGGGTTTTTGTTTGTCCACCCGCCTCTTGAGGATTGACCACAAGTTCTCAATGGGATTAAGATCTGGGGAGTTTCCAGGCCATGGACCCAAAATTTCAACGTTTTGGTCTCAGAGCCACTTAGTTATCACTTTTGCCTTATGGCACGGTGCTCCATCGTGCTGGAAAATGCATTGTTCTTCACCAAACTGTTGTTGGATTGTTGGAAGAAGTTGCTGTTGGAGGGTGTTTTGGTACCATTCTTTATTCATGCCTGTGTTTTTGGGCAAAATTGTGAGTGAGCCCACTCCCTTGGATGAGAAGCAACCCCACACATGAATGGTGTCAGGATGCTTTACTGTTGGCATGACACAGGACTGATGGTAGCGCTCACCTTTTCTTCTCCGGACAAGCCTTTTTCCAGATGCCCCAAACAATCGGAAAGAGGCTTCATCTGAGAATATGACTTTGCCCCAGTCCTCAGCAGTCCATTCGCCATACTTTTTGCAGAAGATCAATCTGTCCCTGATGTTTTTTTTGGAGAGAAGTGGCTTCTTTGCTGCCCTTCTTGACACCAGGCCATCTTCCAGAAGTCTTTGCCTCACTGTGCGTGCAGATGCGCTCACACCTGCCTGCTGCCATTCCTGAGCAGCTCTGCACTGGTGGCCCTCCGATCCCGCAGCTGAATCCTCTTTAGGAGACGATCCTGCCGCTTGCTGGACTTTCTTGGACGCCCTGAAGCCTTCTTAACAAGAATTGAACCTCTTTCCTTGAAGTTCTTGATGATCCTATAAATTGTTGATTTAGGTGCAATCTTAGTAGCCACAATATCCTTGCCTGTGAAGCCATTTTTATGCAACGCAATGATGGCTGCACGCGTTTCTTTGCAGGTCACCATGGTTAACAATGAAAGAACAATGATTTCAAGCATCATCCTCCTTTTAACATGTCAAGTCTGCCATTCTAACCCAATCAGCCTGACATAATGATCTCCAGCCTTGTGCTCGTCAACATTCTCACCTGAGTTAACAAGACGATTACTGAAATGATCTCAGCAGGTCCTTTAATGACAGCAATGAAATGCAGTGGAAAGTTTTTTTTTTTTCGGGATTAAGTTAATTTTCATGGCAAAGAAGGACTATGCAATTCATCTGATCACTCTTCAGAACATTCTGGAGTATATGCAAATTGCTATTATAAAAACTTAAGCAGCAACTTTTCCAATTTCCAATATTTATGTCATTCTCAAAACCTTTGGCCACGACTGTAGGTGTTGAATGAATGGAGACAGTAGCACGGCATCTCTCTGTACTTTACTGTAACACACAGATAGTGTTTATTCCTGTGTGTATTCACTTTCACGGGCGTGTTGTGTTGTGTGCCAGGGGTTTGACTCTTCCTCCCAGAGGACGACGGACTCTTCTGTATCTTCTGTTTTGTTAAAGGCACTGTGGGAGGAGTCAGGGTTCAATGTTACACCGTGTTAATTAGATTAGAGTAATTATGAACCGACACACAGACACACTGGAGCATAACGCATGAAACACTGAAAAAAAAAAAACTGCATAACACTCAAAAGTTTGTACACCCATTTGAAATTCAATGACATTTTGTATAGTGTTTGTATAGTGTAGGGCTGCAACTAAAGATTATTTTGATAATCGATTAGTTGGGCGATTATGTTTTCGATTAATCTGATAAAAACTAAACGCTTCTTTAATTTGATGTTTTGCTTATAACTATATAAAACCATAAATCAGGGTATTAGTTATGTATAAAAGTAAACTTTAAAAATTGCAAAAGCCACATATAGAGTTTAATGATCTTTAATTTTGACATTTTACATTTTAAATTTAAGTTTGTTTTTGAACATTAAAACTCCTCTAAATATCCAGAATATAAATAAATAAATAAAAACAAAACAATTGTTGTACTCTTATTATATTGGTTGGCATCTGTTATAGTGGCTGCTTGTTGTGGAGTGCATGGGGGATTTCTTTTTTGAATGAACTCACTGATGCTGACTTATCTCTTTCTAAAAAAAAAGAAATAAATAAATAACAGCATTTTAACAATAATTGCAGATATTGCCAGCTGATAGAGAATGAACAGCGAATCAGAAGCCGTGTGTGGAAGTCTGTGATTGGCTGGTTTCGTGGCAGTTTTGTAACACTGGACAAAGTTGAGCGAGCGTACAGGCGGAGTCGAGCGCGCACAGAATCGCGAAGTCGCGCGTGCGCGAAGAACATGTTGAGCGAGCAGGGGAGACATTGCACGCGCAGAATCGAGCTGTTGAGCGCGCAGTGGAGACACTGCACGCGCATAGAGCGCTTTGTCTGCTCTCAAAATGTCAAACCGCGCGCTCAGAATTGTGGCAGGAATATAACGCCATAGGCGCGCGCTTTTTGCGGCAGACGCTTCTGGAACCTCCATTGTGTGAGCGGCTGTGTATCTGTGTGTATCTTTGTGTATTTGTGCATCTTGTGGTCGCGCTCCTCAGTAACGTGAGCAGTCCAACTAATCGATAACAGCATTCGTTGACAACAAATTTCATTATCGATAATTATCGATTAGTTGTTGCAGGCCTAGTATAGTGCTTTTAAAACAGTCATTGTCACCAAGCAGCTTTATAGAATCAAAAGAAAATTACGGAAATCTGTGTGAAATGTGTGAGAAAACATGTATAAATCATAATGACTTTTTCAGGAACATCAGGAACATCTTTCCTGATGTTTATTTCTCTCTACACTGTAAAACATCACTGAAGGCGTTTCTATAAAACACACAATAATCTCCTCTGAACAGTTGATATTGAGATGTATATCTGCTACTTCTGCTCTGTAAAGCTTCATAACGGCTCTAATCTGAGGTGCTGGTTGAGGTTAATTGGTGATTTCTGAGGCTGGTGACTCTAAATGAACTTCTCCTCTGCAGCAGTAAGTTTTGGTCTCGCTTTCCTGGGAAGGTCTTCATGAGAGACAGTTTCATCATGGAGCTCGATGGGGTTTACAAACACACTCGACACAATACTGTTCTTACAGGAACTGATCCAGAACAGCCGACCTCAGTGTCTTAAAATAACAACTGACTGTTACTGTTACTTCATTACCTAATGCCATATAAGAGTGTAGACAATAAATCCAAACCTTTGACTGGTACTGTACACCTGTACCTGTCCAGAACCAGCACTTTTCATCAACTTGTCCAATCAGATGTTCACTTGCGTTTTACTTCACAGAATATTTTTCATAAATCAGTTCCTACAAATATCCAAACCTTATAAACAAACATTGTTGGCTCATAACTGCTACAGAAACACAGGGCTTGTTTTTATTGCGTGCTTCATTTAAATTTTATGAGTTCCGCCTTGTGACTATGAGGGCTGTAAACTCAATTACTCCTTAAAAAAAGCTTTAATTATTTGAAGCAATCAAGCTGCAAAGCATGCACTGTTATTAACATGAGGTTGCATGTCATAATGTGCAGAATTAATATTCAGTGTTCAAAAAGTGACCTCTTTTTTCCCAGAAGACTAATTTCTGTCTGTTTGTTTTCCCCTTTTTTTCTTACAGACACTGAGGTGAACTGGCAGAATTGCACAAATATCTTGCCATTTCAAACCGCTTTGGAAGAAGAGTGAGGTGAAAAGGTCAGAGTTCATGAGTCACGTCATTGGAGATTGATGTTATAACCCTATAATGTGGAGCATTTAAAATGGGGATGTTTGGCACTTTGTGTCTCCTATAGCATTGAATGCCCTGAGGACATCCATTTCCTGAAACTGTGACTTTCTAATCCTTTGGCTACCTCTCGATTGAGGCCATGTTTTCCTTTTTTAAGTGCTAATCTCTTTTCTTTTTGCTCTCGGTCAAAGAAAATCCAATCCTCACTCAGAAGAAAATGGCCATCAGAAGATTCAGCCTTTCTAAATCCTCTTCTCATGCCTTCCCATTCATTTTTCTTGGCCTACTTTTCCTCGCACTACCAACATTAGTGAGGGGTGACTGCTGGCTTATCGAGGGCGATAAAGGATATGTGTGGCTGGCGATCTGCAGCCAGAACCAGCCACCGTACGAGACAATCCCTCAGCACATTAACAACACTGTGCACGACCTGCGTCTGAATGAGAACAAGCTGAAGGCCATCTTTTACAGTTCCATGAGTCGTTTCACAAATCTCACCGATCTCAATCTCACCAAGAACGAGATCTCCTACATTGAGGATGGTGCCTTTGCGGGACAGGCTAACCTTCAAGTGCTACAATTAGGCTACAACAAGCTAACAAACCTTACAGAAGGGATGCTACGAGGCCTGGGAAGAATGCAGTGCTTGTTTTTGCAACACAACCTCATCGAGGTGATTGCCACCAATGCTTTCTGGGAGTGTCCCAGTCTGAGCAGCCTTGACCTGTCCTCCAACAAGCTGGCCAAGCTGGACCACACCACCTTCACAGTTCTCGGACGTCTGATGGTGTGTGAGCTGGCTGGAAATCCTTTTCACTGTGGCTGTGAGCTGTATAGCTTCCTCAACTGGCTGGATGCCTTTAATAATGTCACACACACGTACGACAGGCTGCAATGCGAAACCCCAAAGGAACTCACTGGATATCCTTTGCTAAGTCCAATGGCCAGCCACATCCGCAACGCCCACTCTATCTTATCATCCATTTGCAAAGATGGAGTCATTATTCCTGGAATGACCTCCCTACCTCCAGATTTGGATTCTTCTGGAATAGGTCCGGATATCCCCGACCAGATGGGACCATACCATCAACCCACAACTTCATCAACTGCGATTCCATCCTACAGCCCTAGCATCAGGTTGCATTCTGTTTCACTTTCGTCAGCCTCGTTACTGGTTCAGATCCCCCGACCTTACAGCAAGATGTACATCCTAGTGCAGTACAATAACAGCTATGTGTCTGACATTATGAACCTTAAGAAAAAGAAAGAGATAGTCACACTTAATACACTGAAACCTCACACAGATTATACTTTTTGCGTAGCCTCAATTCGTAACTCACAGCGCTACAACCACACTTGTTTAAATTTTGCCACAAGATCTCCAGGACCTGATGATCTGCGTGCTGGGCCGTCGACCACCACCCACTACATAATGACCATTCTGGGCTGTTTGTTCGGTATGGTCATCGTGTTGGGTTTGGTGTACTACTGCCTACGCAGGCGGCGGATTCAGGAGGAGAAAGAGAACTCTATATGTGTTAAGAAAACTATCTTAGAAATGCGGTATGGCCCTGAGGCAGCAGCCGCAGCTGCCAAAGACCCCTCAGTTCTGCAAAAGCTCCAGGAACAAGTCCATCATCAGCACTTCCACAGCAAGTTGCCCCAGTCCACATCCTCTAGCATGGGGATGCTCCACAGTTCTGCCAACACCAGCTCCTCTCGGCTCTCCACACTTCCCCAGGCTGACAAGTTGTCCACTGCTTTCTCGGAGGCTATGACCAGCAGTAAGGGGAACTACATGGATGTGCGAGGGGAGGAACGTATGAAGGATGGAGCTATGCCAGTTTTAGAGGATGAGATAAGGAGGGAAGTTAATGGAATCGATACAGGAGAAGAGGACTCAGATGACGGTGGCCGAGGATCAACATCTGAGATCTCTACCATCGCAAAGGAGGTGGACAAAGTGAACCAAATCATAAACAACTGCATAGATGCGTTAAAGCTGGACTCCGGAGTTACAGCCACTGCAGCTGAAAACTCCTCTTCTCCACCCCCGCCATGTAGCACCTCCTCCAGAGGACTCATTCCACTTTCTCCAATACCAGCAGACACATGTCCAATCATGTCTTCTCCTAAAATCCCCCATCTACCCCCTGTGCCTCTAGTCATGCCTCTGTCAGAAAGACCAGGAATCAGTGGAGGAGGTTTTCTATCCCCACCCTACAGAGACCCGCCTCCCGTTACAGCGGCCCGGCCTCTACAGCGGCAGCTGAGTGCCGATGCAGCTGTTGTTGCTCTCAATGTGAAGAACCGTTGCAGTGGTTCCTCTGGAGCACCCAGTAAGAATACTCGTGTCTTTAGCTTGGATGTTCCTGAACCTCGGAGTCCAGATTCCTGCAAGTTTCCAGAAAAAGCCAGTCCTGTTCGGTGCGGGGAGCCCCTCGATAGGCTCCCTCTGGTGGGGGGTCAAGGGGGCAATAACAGCAGGGGAGAAGGTGGCAACGGGGGAGGAGGGGGAGCCGGTGGTGGCAGTGGTGGTTCGGGTGGATGTGGTGGTGTAGTTCCAGTTCAACAGCACCTCCTGGAGGTGCACCCAGACTACCACTGCTCAGAGCACCGACACTCCTTCCCCGCTCTCTACTATGAGGGTGCCGCCGACTCTCCTGCCCAGAAAGCTTCTTTCCTAAAGCCCCTCTCTCGCACCAAGAGGGACACTGCCTATTCCCAGCTCTCGCCACGGCACCACAACTACTCGGGATACTCCTCCAGCCCCGAGTACTCATCTGAGACCACTTTGAAGATCTGGGAGCGTTTTCGTCCTTACAAAAAGAGCCCTCGTCAGGATGCCTACATAGCAGCCGGACATGCACTTAGGAAGAAAGTGCAGTTTGCGAAGGATGAGGATTTGCATGACATTCTTGACTTTTGGAAAGGGGTGTCTGCACAGCAGAAACTGTAATTCTATCGAGAGGCTCTATGGCACACGGCTGCAGAGAAGAGGGACGTGATTCTTGTGAAAGCTCAGTACTTTGGTCTTCAAGTGCATCCACAGAGACAGATGTGTTTGAATGAAGTCTGGATTACACAGAGTACCATGAAAAGAATAGATCACAAATTGGTCAGAATTGCACAGAAAACTGGGTGCTTAAGGAGAGTTCAGAATGACCAAATTTTATTGCTGAAACTTTTTCTTTGTTTTGTCTGCCGTCATTCCAGTTTAATTCTGAAAAAAAAAAAAAAAAACATGCCCAAGTAAGCGATTAGTGGTTTTTGTGTTATCTCGACTAAGTTTAGGGACAACAGTAAGGCATGGATATTTCGTTAATTGTTCTCAGCTTTAATTGAAAAGATAAATTGCAGGTTTGAATTTAGCACAGGGCAAATTCTGAAAAGCGTGCTCCATCTGTTCACCCTCTCCATTCAATCCAAGCATGTTCACTGACTCGTGACATCTACACATGTTTCTTCCAGTGAATTGGGCTTGCTTTTCATTGCACAGGCAGAGAATTACTTATACTTTACATTCAGGAAGCGTAACAGCTCATATTGAAGCTGTTCTTTATTTATTTGTTTATTTATTTATTTGTCCTTTCTTGTAGCACAGCTAGTTCTAATTTATTGCTTTCCAGATTTTTGCCTGGGGGATTCGCTATTCATTTGTGATTCCCGGAACGAATGCTACCAAAATGTAAGAGGACTGTAGGGGATTTGAGTGAACAAAGATAAAATTAATAAGAGGATTTGGGGTGTGACAGTGCTCTGTCAGACAAGACACGGGCTTTAAGAAACAGCAGCCTTCGATTTGTACAGTTGTACATCGTTACACAGATACTTATGCTAATGCAAATGCTATGTTTTTGTCATTACTCGACACGTGTGTTATTTCCAGTTAGTTCTGTGTTGAACGATGCGTAAGATGGATGCTAATCTAATGTAGTCTTATACTTTTAATTGGAACGGGATTGAAAAACTAGTTGTGAGTATTGTGAATATTGATTGTCCAGGTGCAGTAAGTCAATGAGATTTACTAATATTATCTGAGGTTTTTATAATATGGATTATAATTATTTCAACGACCCGGCATGATCGAATACATTTTCTTCTCTTACTGCATTCCTTCTAATCCTATAGTGACCTACACTATCTCTACTTGGAAATTTGTTTTACTTTTTTAAAAATAAGGCACTGTTACACAGAACACTGAGAGAACCTTATCCAGCGTAACCGGGTAGATGACCCTTTTGAAGGTACGGTGTTAATTTGTAAACGTGCTGATATTAACACTGCCACACTCATCATGAGATTAGAATTAATTGTGCATGATTTCAGTGGGGTCAGTACCCATAATGCACCTCGGGTGTCTCCAAGTCGTCAATAGATGTCTGAAATACCAGGAGACCAGGAGATGCTGGTGATCAGTGGACTAGCGAATAAATCATTCGACCAGAATCACACAACAGGCTTCCCAATATGAACTCGGTTCGCTAATGCAGGAATTAATAGTGCTAGCTTGCTTATTAGCTTAGTTGTGTTGCGAAATGTAAAACTTCTGTACTTTCTAGACATCTGACAGTGAACTCACTGTGGTCAGGTTTCAGCCTGGTTAATTACTGTATATCGATCTTTTTGACAAGTGTGTTCAGGGCTTCTGGCATTTAGGACAGACTGAAATACATCCACCGCAGGTGAAAAAAGTCAGCATGGTGTACGGTGTATAAGGATCGATACGGTATAATTGAGAATTGACACAGCCAAAAACCAACAGAGCCTGAATTCCCCCGGGCGCTATTTCTAACCTAAAGTCATCTTAGGGAGTCTAAAGGATGGGTCAGGCTCTGGAGTCATTTCCACCTTAAACAAGTTTCTGTAATTGGATATAAGACCTGACCGGCGTTACATTGCCCTTACATCAGAGGTAATAAGATTTAATCCCAACATTAATGCGCACGCTTAGCGGGAAGCTAATTCACGCTGTGTAAGATTAAAGCATTGTGTTCATTTTCCTCTTCGGGTTAAATATATAAAACCTGCTGGTAGGATTAATGCTGCTACAGTGAAATGTAATATGATTATAGTGTAGTTCATTTTCGATTCTCTTCGAGTCCGGTTATTACCCAGAATACATTTTTGGTGGATGAATCGAGCCACTGCTCAGTGCTTGCATAAGGACCCTGATACACCAACCACACCATCGAGATCGAGGTGACTTGAGAGTCGCTGTGCACAAACCTTCAGCATCTGTGTGAAGATAAATAAAAGTCCACACCGGCGTCCACTAGGCATCATTTACATTTACATTTAGGCATTTGGCAGATGCTCTTACCTGGAGCGACTTACAAAATCACATTATCAAGTCTTATAGAAAGCATGAACCTTAGCATACCGCACTGGAAATCTTTACACTAGGAAGACCTGAGGCAGTTTCACACCCGAGCCTACACCAGGACCGGCTCACAGGTTTCTCCTTCTGATCTGTGGATCGCTGCAGAATGCACTAGATTCTTCCCTTACTCATTTCCTTTGCAGTTTTTAGAGTCATGATCTCTTTTTCATCTTGGAGGATTTCCTGAAAATAAGGGAAAGGATAGTTTTTTGGGGGGGATTTTTCACTTGTACGACTTAAAACAGGAAGTAGCACAGCAAGCCAAACCAATCACGTCACTCGATGTGCAGTGCTGAGAGCCACACTGTATGTTTGGTTCTTTTTAACAGCTTTTAAACTCCATAACTCTCTGGGAAAACAGAATCATGTCGAGAGAGAAACGTGTGAAAGTGACATTTTAATAAGAAAGCAGGTGAACTGGACTTGAACAGAGGTAGTGTACGTATTTTTGCACATGAGACTGATGCTTTTATGCAGCTCGTGAGGTGAGGTTGAAGGTACAGTGGCAGAGGTTTGGGGTCTGGGGTTTGACTTGGTGCGGCACTTCCAGCACTGAACAGCGGCACGGGTTCTAACAAGGGTCGACTTGCACCCCGATGGTGTGGTGTGTCAGGATGCTTTGCTTTAAACAGTCCTAGTACTACAACAACAGCTTATTAATGCAGCACTGTAAAACCCAGGTTCGAAACTGATGTTCCGATCACCTGTTGATCCAAAACTAATGGCACCCCAAAGTTCTGACGACGTACGTCAGGGTCCTGAATCTCCCTCACACTACTGACAAGCTACCGGATGCTAACTGTGACACAAAATTAAAGAACAATCTACTTCATATGGTGGAATTACACACTGTATACACACACACACACACACACACACACACACACACTGCACACAGACTTGATGCATATACTTTTGTACAAACCTCATGTCTTATAGATGATGTTTACAGAGACTTGTGATCTTAAGTGCTTCTTTAGAACGAGGATCTCAGAGAGAGGAGTACCACACACTGAGAAAACACAAACTATTGATTGATTGATTAATTGATTGGTTTTGATTTATTGATTTGTTGATTTACTGATATACCTGTAAAGCTATCTGAGTAATTCTGCATTTGTTGCTCTTTTTAATCAAATGATCTGTTAAAGGCTTACACAAAATGTCTGTTTTTCCCATAATGCCCTCCTGATTATAAATTAAATATGATTCATAATTCAGATATAAATATTAAATTATTAATGCACAAACACTGTTAACACGGCTATTAATTTGCCCTCAACAAGTCTATCACTGCATAAATAAGTGTGTGTGTGTGTGTGTGTGTGTGTGTGTGTGTGTGTGTGCGTGTGTGTGCATGTGTGTGCGTGTGTGTGTGTGTGTCCTTTACGACCTTTCCCCCTCACAGATGAATTAGCGTGTAATGTTTAGCATTAGCGAGGGAATGAGGCTGTTATTTGTGTAGCCCTGGGCGTCGCTCTGTATTTGACAGTAACACAGCTGTAACATTTCCTCCGTCGGCTTTAATCTCCTCTCTCTCCTCGTCTGCAGCCGCAAACGCTCACGAATGAAGCCAGGTTATTTTATTTCTCTTTCTTTTTATCGTCTTTGTTCCTCACTGCGAGCAGGTTAGTGTGAGGTTGGACTCCAGTGACTCGCTGCTCTGATATCAAATTTAATTCTCCAGAAAATCTGGTAAGAGAAACTCACGGTAATATTGCGTCCTCGAACGAGTTTTATTTTTGATTGTTTGTTTCTTTGCATGTTGTCTTTTTGTTTGTTGATGGATTGTTATTGTCCACCTGTAATATTCTCAGTTGGCCCACAACCTCTAACCAAACTAAATAAATTTACAGACAAATAAGAACAGGGACAGGGCAGAACCAGGCAGGACAGGACAGGACAGGACAGTGCAGGACAGTGCAGGAGAGTGCAGGGCAGGACAGGGTAGCGGAGTGCAGAATGTCACCACAACCATGTTGTCATTATATTCACCTGTACCTTGTTAAGTTTATTTAGCCTGTCTATTTAAGATTTGTCATTTAGTTACAGCTTTTCTTACTGGACTGTTTTAGTTTACTGTCATCGTCGTCCCCAAGTGTGTGTGTGTGTGTGTGTGTGTGAGTGTGTTTCTTATAAACCCATTTTAAAAGCTCAAATTAAGGAGCTGTTATAGTTGTGGTGGTTAAAGTCGTTCGGGCCGTCAGCTTCATGTCTGACTTCAGTCTGCTCCATCCTGGATTTGATTAGATCCGATTTTATTTTTTTATTTTTTTTTTCAGGACCAGTTTCTGCTACGAGTAACAAGCAAATAAAGAAAAAGAAAAAAATATTACAGCTGTGTTTCTATAAAAAGACAAATGTACATTTCTCAGAGTGTGAAGTCTCAGCAGAATGTCTCTATTAGTGCTTCTTTAATTATGTAAAGCTTTATCCACAGTAAGAATGTAAATAGCCTTATTTAATCTCTTTATTCATAAGTGCTTACACTGTAGCATTTACTCAGCTAGCACACATTAGCATATTACATTATATACATGTACTACCCAGAATGCACAGCTCTGTATTCCAGAATTGTACAAAGGCATTGCATAGTTAACAATAACAAAACATGACAAGGGCGTCAAACACTGCATACTGACGTTTCCACTCCTCATGTTATAGTCCAGTCTATGGAATTACCCATAATGCACTGCGGTATCATTCAGAATCATTTACAGGTCTCTCTTTAGGAAATCAGGATTAAAAGTTTCATCATTTTGTCATCTATACTCTGGGTTAAGACCTTTATGCAAATTCAAACTGGATTCAGCACATTTTTCATGTCTTACTTAAAAAAAAAAAAAAAAAACCTAGAAACAGGAATGAAGTACAAGAGCTGTATCTTATATAAAAGCTAACTTTTTGTGGATTTCTAGAGTCTAAGGCTTTACCCAGAATTCATGGCTTTTTAAAGCCCTGCTCTTTTCTTAGTAAAGTAATAAAGATCATCATCATCATCATCATCATCATCATCATCAGTTTGTTAGTTTTCCCAGAGATTCTATTAAGCTAAATGAATGTAGTTTGGTATTCCTCAGGGGTGTGTTTTAGGCCTGCTGGTCTTCCTGTGTTACTCACCTGTAGTGCTGTGAGATTAGATTTGTGCAGAGTGAAGCATTGTTCCATTACACTTTAGAAAGTTCCACTTCCTGGATCAGATACTGACAATAATCACCCCTCAGTGCTTAACCTTACAGTTAGAGATTTATTTATGGTTATAAATGAGAAGGCTTGCGACATCATGTTTCACACTGCTGCTGCTTCACATTAACATTTTTATTATTTAGTGACAGAGGATAAGTTTATGCATCAATCCATTATCTATAGCGTGCACCTTGGGTAAGGGTGATGGAGGTGTGAAGCTTGGGTTCCTATGGAGCTCGGGGACCAAGGTGCGGTACATCCTGGAGGGAGTTGTTTTTACAATTTCGGTTGTAGTGTGACACCCATCACCCTACAGCACGTGTCTTTGGACTGTAGGAAGAGAACCAGAGAACCAAAAGGAAACCCACCAAGCAGAGGACGAACCTGCATACACTCCATACACTTCACACACACACACACACACACTGAGCAGAGGCGAGAGTCTGTGTGAGACGACAGTGCTAACCACCAAGTCATTGAATTTTCTTTAATCGTGCCGTGTGGTTGGTTCACTGATCAGCCAGAGGAAATTAAATGAAGCGACTCGTCCTCGTTTGTCTCTGAGTGAACGCCTCGCACCCTGCAGCCTCCAGCCACAGGTCTTGTAATTGATGTGTGATTGGATAAACCACAGCACGGGGTCTGATACAGAAGCCACTGTGTGTAGAACCCTGAAGCGTATCTGAGCCATGATCAGACCGGCTGCACTGTTTCCGAGCACTTTGGTTTCAGTCCGATAAATTCCTGCACATGCAGACCAGATCCGCCCGAGCCCTGAGCTCACACTCAACTTCTCCAGCTTTCTATACTGCAAATATCTATAAAGCATTTAAAATTCTCTTCGAGCTACAAAGTGCATGGAGTGTATCCTGCAGGAAGCCAGAGCAGTGCATTCTGGGAGATGAGGAGATGAGGACTGTGATTATGTGTGGGTTCAGACATATGGATAGTGTTTCCATTAATGTAACATCACCAGTAAATGATTTGTCCAGACCTCATGTTGGTTCCTGGTCTGTTTAGAAGCCCCAGGCTCTTCAGCTTACCCAGAATGCACCGCTGCAGCCTCAGGGATGTGTTGAATGTGAATGCATTAATGTCACACTCGTCATGTTGCTCTGTATCGCGTCTTTAATGCCTGTTGTTTTCTTCTCGTCACCGCGGAACCTTTCAACAGCCGGATAAAACCTGCATGTTGCCTGAGATTGGATTTTAACCGCATTTTTTCGGTCTAAAAGGTCGAGAAGCGCCGAACACGGCGGTGAAGCTGCAGCTGTGAAAAGAGCAGGAGACGCTTCATCTCTCCCATCACACACTTTATACAGGATGAAAAAAATAAGCCCTGGTGGGGAATCAATACACTCTGTCCTGCAGGAACGACTGACCACTTAGCTGGCCATGAGAAAAGTGTGTGTGTGTGTGTGTGTGTGTGTGTGTGTGTGTGTGTGTGTGTGTGTGTGTGTGTGTGTGTGTGTGTGTGTGTGTACGTTTGATAGGGTGAAAGGGCAGTTTGTTAAAAGCTCCAAACTCAATTTTTCAGGCGAAAGGATTGCGCTGCTGTTAGTAGGCAAAATGTGTGTGTGTGTGTGTGTGTGTGTGTGTGTGTGTGTGTGTGTGTGTGTGTGTGTGTGTGTGTGTGAGAGAGAGAGAGAGAGAGAGAGAGAGAGAGGGGGGGAGAGAGTTACTCTCATTCACTGATTTGCTCAACACAGCATTTTGGATCTGTGTGTGTGTGTGTGTGTGTGTGTGTGTGTGTGTGTGTGTGTGTGTGTGTGTGTGTGTGTGTGTGTGTGTGTGTGTGTGCGTGTGTGTGTGTGTGTGTGTGTGTTGGCTCCCCATGTACTATTCTTAGTGACACTCACTCTGATTACACTAAGAGAAAATGCTGATTCAAACACACTACAACACAACATGCTGCAATACAAACTACTCCCTATTCCCTATGCCCTATTCCCTGATCCCTATGCCCTATTCCCTACTCCCTATTTCCTATTCCCTATTCCCTATTCCCTGCTCCCTATGCCCTATTCCCTACTCCCTATGCCCTACTCCATATTCCCTGCTCCCTATGCCCTATTCCCTACTCCCTATGCCCTATTCCCTATTCCCTACTCCCTATTCCCTACTCCCTACGCCCTATTCCCTACTCCTTATTCCCTACTCTTTATGGGCGTTCCAATTGGCTGTAACGATGTAAGGAACAACTGAACAACGAGTCTTCACCTCACCAGAAAAGTTTATTTTCTCATTATTATCCAGGGCGACATCATGTTAATAGGACACAATACTTTTTAGGTAAAGTACTACTGTTTCTGAGGTGCTTATGTTACCATGGTAACACATGGAGAAAGTGAGGTATGCGGTGGTGACGTTGCAGGGTGTACCGAATGGTGGGATTTTGTCAAGGGAAGTTCCCTTCACCGACATTCCCTGTACAGAGAGTAGGGAGTAGGGAGCACCCTGTGAAGTTCACTACACAGTAGAACACAGTTTTTATACCCTACTCCATATTCCCCACACCGTGTTCACTACTTCATACCCCGTAACCCTGACTCCCTACACCAGTGAAAGTGCGCTATGTCAAATTCAAATTCAAATTTTATTTGTCACATACACAGTCATACACAGTCATACACAGTCATACACAGTCATACACAGTACGATATGCAGTGAAATGCAGTTATGTGCTGTAGTCCACTAATATTAAGCTCTTTAACACTCCTGAACTGGGACATAGAACCGGAAATGTAATTACTGTGTGTGTGTGTGTGTGTGTGTGTGTGTGTGTGTAGAAGAACATTAGTGTGATGGTGTTAAAACACACAAGAGCTGGAGGTTCAGATCAATGGAATCATTACTGAGGAGTTTCACATCAAACACCAAAAAGAAACAAACAGATCAAATTTCTCAAACTGTTCTTCTTCCTAAGAGAGAGATTTCTGCAGACGTTTCCAGGGAAATCATGAGAAAAAAATGTGACCCAGTACAGAAGTGTGCAGCAGCTCTTTGTAGCCAAACACATACACACACACACACACACACACACACACACACACACACACACACACACACACACACACACACACACAGTTGTTTAGTTTAGCTGTGGTTGGCAATGCTGGGCATCAAAGCTACTATCTCCCACTTCAGACACAGTTACACTCAGTGCATTTTGGGTAATCTGTACATACTGTGCTATATGGGTAATCAATACTCATAGTGCATTGTGGGTAGTCAATATACATAGTGCATTGTAGGATTTCAGGTCACTGCTTTTTTACTGTTTTTTTTTGTTTGTTTTTTCAGACAGCAGTTGACAGCCAGAGCGACTACATAGTGAATAGAGTATGTGGTTTGGGACACAGCCAGAAGCCGACAGATTAGCCACAATCGTTATTTCTAATGCACACACACACACACACACACACACAGGAGGAGATGATGGACAGCTACATTAGCTAATGCAGTAAGATTAGCCTCTTTACTGTAAGAAATCTAATGCATTTACATAAACAATCATTCATGTAGTAAGAAACTGACCAAACACGAGGCCCATTAAAGGCTCCGCCCACATTTATTGTTAGTTACTGTTATTATACTCAAAAATGAAAAACAGGCAGCGTTGTCACTATAACCCTTCTGAACGCTTTTGAAAACATTATTTGTGTTGTAGCGTCATGTGTGGAAGTTTACAGTTAGGGTCCATGTCCTCACAGAGCATCAGTGTTTCCTCATAGTGTTGGCAAAGGTGTGCATGAGCATTTGTGTGTGTGTGTGTGTGTGTGTGTGTGTGTGTGCATGTGCATGTGTGTGTGTGTGGGTCTTTGTGTGTGTTCCATGCTTTTTGATGAATTGACTAATACACTACCAGTTCTTGTTTAGATCAACAGCCTCACTGCCCCTTTATAAACAGCCTCACGTCCCATCATGTCAACACCCTCCCTGCCCCTCTATCACATTCTCACTACCCCTCAATCAAGTCCACGGTGCCCCTCAATCAACACACTCACCACCCCCATCACACCCTCACTGCCCCTCTACCAATTCCACAGTGCCCCATTATCACACCCACATAAGCCCTCTATCACACCCTCACTGCCCCTCTATCACACCCTCACCGCCCCTTTATCAACCACACACTGGCCCTCTATCACACCCTCACCGCCCCCCTGTCACACCCAACACAGCACTCTGCAGTATATGTTCTAATAAATTGCTCTTTTGTAATAATTGTTCAGCCTCACACTGGATGGAAACACATGACTGTTGTGTTTGTTTATGAACTTTTGAATGGACTTGCTTCTCATTTTTGCACATTATTAGCCATTCTGATTGATTTGAGAATAATAACACAATGAACATGAATCTGAAGTGACCAGTAGATCAGGAGAGCATTGTGGAAAATAAATGATTTTCTTTATTCTTTCTGACGATAAAGTCATGATAGCATGATTACTGTGGATGTGTCCCAGATCTTTAAACACCACAGTGCATTATGGGTACCTGGTGTACATACTATTCTCTCCTACACTGTATAGTGGTTGGTGTGATTTGGGACACAGCCCAGGCCTGTCACATTAGACCCAACCGTTACTGCTGATGAGCTTTATACTGTATAAAGATGTGTTTACAATGTCTGGATGAAGAAGTTCTGGAAAGAGTGACACGCTGAAACAAAACAGAAAAAAGGAACAAAAATACAAGTCTGTGAATTTTGTAAAAAAAAAAAAAAAAAAAAAAATGAACAAAAAAAGATTTTAAAAATCCCTCTGACTGTTTTTTTTTTTTTTTTTTTTTTTCCTTTCCATGTTTGTCCGTTTGGGGTCGGGGTAGTGCAATGATCTGTAATTAAGAGACGTTTAACTGAAACAGTGTAATATCTGCATGACTTCCTGTGTTTTTCATGAGCAGAAGACTTTGATCGTTGTGTAACTGAGTTGATGTTTGTCGACTACAAAAACAATTATGGAATCCAATTTTTTTTCGTTCTGTAACGCCTCGCTTTCTTCACCTCTACCATCACACCTCGTGCACTTCTTCACCGCATCCCATCATCCGTCTACCACATGGTTAAGCAGACGGCCCTAAATGAACCGTCTCCTCGTCTGTGAGTGTAGCTGCCCGGGGAGGCGTGAGAACCTTCCTCATCCGTTTGGAAGCTGTAGGTACGAGGCTCATGCTGCTAATGTAACAGAAGGTTCAGAGCCAGCGACAAAAACACGTCTCTGCTGACTGACTACATCAAGAGTATGTTTTATTTTTGGCCTTCAGATTAACACTGATCGCTCACTCCATCATCTTAAACGCAAAAGCGTCCCCATTTTAGTCCTTTTCCCAGCATGCTCAGGGTCACCTGATGTGTCCTCCTGCTTTATCTCGTACGATTATTCAGAAAAATGACTTTAATATAAAAACTATAATCAGAGTTTTTATGAATTATAATAAATGAAGTTTATTATAAAGTTTATTATATTATAATAAATAAAGGGTTTATTAGTTTCATCACGAGGTTGGTATGAGAGGTGTGCATTATTCTCCTGTATCAGCATGTTTTATTCCTTCATTATCATTAATCGATAAACGGTTTACCATTACTGCGGCATTAATAGCCTTTACTCCAAGCCTTGTGACTTCATTAATAATATAACAAACAGTCTATTTTAAATAACGGAATGATTAGTTTATATTTTTTCAATGCAAATATGTTTGCAAAATTCAATTGAACAATGAGGATGAACATTATTAATGCTGTTTGTTTTTCTGTTGTACATTTTAACAAACACGATATTAAATGTTACAGAAATTAGTCACCACGTACTGTATACCGCATTTACTCTAAAGAAATACATCACCGATTATCAAAAAAAAAAGTAGTATTGCAGTGAAACAAACAAACAAACAAACAAACAAACAAACAAACACATGCAGGATGTTTTCAGCCGGTCCTGATCTTCCCCGGGGGTTTTGTGTGTCGAAACACAAAGCCGAGCTGCAGTGACAGTGGAGGTGAAATGCTGCTGTGCTGTGGAATATTAAGATTAGGATCATCAATCTGCAGCTCATGTCATTTAAACACTGTGTCATAAGCCTGGAATAAACATGTCATATACTCTTCCTTCATCATATATTATGGCACCTTTCATGAACTCTAATACGAGCAGGATGCTTATATTAAAGGACATAAGGTGTCATGTGACCTCCGTGTGTGTGGGTGTGTGGGTGTGTGTGTGTGTGTGTGTGTGTGTGTATATGACATGTTCAAAGGAAGGTTTATAACACGGTTATGTCAGTTTTATGACACAGAGCTTGGGCAAAGTGATATTTAATTCTGATTTTAAAGCTGTAGCTCACTGTCCCATCCCTCCTCTTCCTGAGCCTCTGTCACTCTGCTGCTTTCATACAGTTGGAATAAACAAAATATGGAGGACAAAACAGGGATATGGACATTATATGGGATATATATATATATATATAATTCTATGTTTATGTGAACAAAACCACAGTATTTGTCCAAACCTGTACATTTTTAAAGATATCTTGGTCAATGCTACGCTTCCACCGTTGTGTCCACAGTTTGTTGAAGGCCCTTTTCTATTCCAACATGACTGAGCTCCAGTGCACAAAGCGAGGACTATACGGACATGGTTTTGACATAGTTCAGTGTGGAAGAACCGGAGCGGACCGAACACCGAGCCCTGACCTCAACCCCATCGAGCACCTTTAGGTTCCTTCTGGAACAGGGATTGTGAGCCGGACCTGCTCGTCCAACATCATAAACGCTCTACAGAATGAATGGGCAGGAATTCACACAGAAACACTCCAACATCTTGTGGACGGCCTTCCAAGAAGAGCGTGAGCTGTTAGAGCTGCAGCAAGGGGACCGACTCTATACTGAAGTGTATGTGTTTGGATACAAGGTCATTGTAGGCTTGGACAAATACTTTTATTTATATATGAATGCTGAACACCAGGTTTCATTATAAAAAAAAACTTCTAGATGAAAGTTTGGATAAAACCTGAGCTGTGTGCTCAAGGGGAACTATTTCTACAAGAATACATTGGATATAAGACATGGGAGCGGTGGGTGGCTCAGCTGGCTAAGGCTCTAAGTTGTTGATTTTTGGATGATCCGGGTTTAGCTCCGCCCATCGGTGGCTTGCTACACCCAATACCACCCAGCCAGTGCATGCAGCGCCGGTCCCATTCCAGAGATTTTCATTTAAAATTTGTTAAACGTTAATGTTTGAATCCTCTAACCATTTGTTTATTCCAACATTGCACGTTTATAATACAAGTCAATCTAAGTATTTTAAAACTGTGATTAATAATGATTCATTATAATTATTAATAATTTGACAGCACGAAACTATACATATACTGTGTGTGCAATTCTCTCCTCAGTCTCACTCTTTGCCAGATTCGTGTCATAAAATCATCCCAAAATCTGACCAGTTTCTTCACAGCGTTAAACCCGGACTCTCGTTGTTAATGTTTATATTAAACCCAATAGATTCTTCCTCCAAATAGCACTAAATCCACATTGACTGAGCAGATGAGCTCATTGATCGCTGATCACAGGTACGTAAGACCCTCACATCACATGACTGCCGGTGCATGCTGGGAAATTAAAAGCTGTGTGTCAGGGTTTTCAATATGCTTATGATGATAATCTTTGGGTCACATTAATAAATACTGAATGAGTTCACAAATATCTTAAAATGCAGATTGTTAAAGCTGAAGTGTGTAATATTTAGCGCCCTCTGCTGTCAGTGAACAATAAAGAAGGGAAAACATTCAATATGATCAAAAGTCATAAGATTTATCTGCGATGTGATCCTGTGAATAATATTGTGTTTTAAATAGATTACGGTTAAAATGATATATACGATTGTTACAAGTTTGTAAACATGTTAAAGCACCCTTAATGAAAAGATTAACTTATTTCATATCATTTAACTATTTCAATGGCCTAAACTCGAAGGTTAAGAAGGTGAATAAATAAATAAACGACAGTACAACATAATAATAATAATAATAATAATAATAATAATAATAATAATAATAATTGTCTTTTTTGGAGTTACAATGAAAATAAAATTTAAAAATTAAATTGCTATAAAATCTAAATAATCTCCAGCACCGTGAACTTTGACCAGGAAAAGGATTTTACAGTGTTATTGGTTATCGATTTCAGGCCTTAAAGCTCCTCTAAAGGAGCATGGTTTTACCATTTTTATTATTATTTTTTTTATTTTATTCTTATATATATAAAGAATAAAATCTCTCTCTCTCTGTCTAGATCGATAGATTTTTTTTTTTTTTACATCATTTCACCTTCATGTCATGAGGTCACATGATCCGTTTGTGGCGCTGTGTTTCATTTCTGTCTCTGATTTCTGTACAATAAAAATCTATTTCTATATTTGCAATAAATTTGTACCTAAAGAGCGGTGTGCTGGTGTGGGTGAGTCCCACGTCCCGTCTCAGTGTGTCTGCGCTATAGGGACGCGTGTGTGTGCTAAGGGGAATTAGTTAGGAAATAGAGGAGATTAGTTTCTGCTAAATGTATTTTATATACATACTTACTAACACACCACTAACACACATTAACACACACTTACACATACTAACACACCACTAACACACATTAACACACATGAACACACACGACACACCACTAACACACATGAACATACACTAACACACATTAACACACAATAAGACACATGAACACACACTTACACATACTAACACACCACTAATACACATTAATACACATGAACACACAATTACACACACAAACACACCACTAACACACACAAACACACAAAAAGACACACAAACACTCATGACCACATTAACACACATGAACACATACAAACACACACTAACACACATGAACACACACTAACACACATTAACACACAATAAGACACATGAACACACAATAAGACACATGAACACACACAAACTCACATTAACACACATGAACACACATTACCATACAATAAGACACATGAAGACACACAAACACACATGAACACACAATAAGACACATGAACACACAATTAAACACACAAACACACCACTAACACACACAAACACACAAAAACACACAATAAGACACATGAACACACATGAACGCACACAAACACTCATGAACACATGAACACATACAAACACACACTAACACACATGAACACACACAAACACACACTAACACACATGAACACACAATAAGACACATGAAAACACAAAAACACACACAAACACACAAGAACACACATTAACACACAATAAGACACATGAACACACACTAACACACATGAACACACAATAAGACACATGAACACACAATAAGACACATGAACACACAATTACACACACAAACACACCACTAACACACACAAACACACAAAAAGACACATGAACACACATGAACGCACACAAACACTCATGACCACATTAACACAAATGAACACATACAAACACACACTAACACACATGAACACACACAAACACACACTAACACACATTAACACACAATAAGACACATGAACACACACTAACACACATTAACACACAATAAGACACATGAACACACAATAAGACACATGAAGACACACAAACACACATGAACACACAATAAGACACATGAACACACAATAAGACACATGAACACACAATTAAACACACAAACACACCACTAACACACACAAACACACAAAAACACACAATAAGACACATGAACACACATGAACGCACACAAACACTCATGAACACATGAACACATACAAACACACACTAACACACATGAACACACACAAACACACACTAACACACATTAACACACAATAAGACACATGAAAACACAAAAACACACATGAACACACACAAACACACATGAAAACACAAAAACACACATGAACACACACAAACACACATGAACACACAAAAACACCACATGAACACACATGAACACACATGAACACACACAAACACCACTAACACACAATAAGACACATGAACACATTAACAAATTAACACACAATAAGACACATTAATACACAATAAGACAGATGAACACACACAAACACACTAACACACATTAACACACAATAAAACACATGAACACACAAAATACACATGAACACAAACTACCACACATGAACACACACAAAACACACATGAACACACACTAACACACATGAACACACACAAACACACACTAACACACACTAAAACACATGAACACACATTAAAACACATAAACACTCACAAACACACACTAAAACACATGAACACACACTAACACACAATAAGACACATTAACACACACAAACACACATGAACACACAAACACACATGAACACACATGAACACACACAAACACACACTAACACACACTAAAACACATGAACACACATTAAAACACATAAACACTCACAAACACACACTAAAACACATGAACACACACTAACACACATGAACACACAAACACACATGAACACACACTAACACACACAAACATACACAAACACACATGAACACACAAACACACATGAACACACAAACACACATGAACACACACAAACACACATTAACACACAATAAGACACATGAACACACACAAACACACATGAACACACAAACACACATAAACACACACTAACACACACAAACATACACAAACATACACAAACACACATGAACACACAAACACACATAAACACACACTAACACACACAAACATACACAAACATACACAAACATACACAAACACACATGAACACACAAACACACATGAACACACACTAACACACATAAACACACATGAACACACAAACACACATTAACACACACTAACACACACAAACATACACAAACACACATGAACACACAAACACACATTAACACACACTAACACACATAAACACACATGAACACACAAACACACATTAACACACACTAACACACACAAACATACACAAACACACATGAACACACAAACACACATTAACACACACTAACACACATAAACACACATGAACACACAAACACACATTAACACACACTAACACACACAAACATACACAAACACACATGAACACACAAACACACATTACACACACTAACACACATAAACACACATGAACACACAAACACACATTAACACACATGAACACACATTAATACACATTAACACACATGAACACACACTAACACACATTAACACACATGAACACACACTAACACACATTAACACACATGAACACACACGACACACCACTAACACACAGTTGAACATACATTAACACACAATAAGACAAATGAACACACACAAACACACACTAACACACATTAACACACAATAAGATAGATGAACACACACAAACACACATGAACACACAATAAGACACACATGAGCACACACAAACACACATTAACACACACTAACACACACAAACACACATGAACATACATGAACACACACAAACACACACGAACACACACAAACACACATTAACACACACTAACACACACAAACACACATGAACATACATGAACACACACAAACACACACGAACACACACAAACACACATGAACACACAAAAACACACATGAACACACACTAACACACACAAACACACATGAACACACAAAAACACACATGAACACACACTAACACACATGCACACACATTAACACACAATAAGACACATGAACACACACAAACACACATGAACACACATTACCACACATGAACACACAAAAACACCACTAACAAACATGAACACACAATAAGACACATGAACACACAATTACACACACAAACACACCACTAACACACACGAACAAACACAAACACACATGAACACACATTACCACACAATAAGACACATGAAGACACACAAACACACATGAACACACAATAAGACACATGAACACACAATAAGACACATGAACACACAATTAAACACACAAACACACCACTAACACACACAAACACACAAAAACACACAATAAGACACATGAACACACATGACGGCACACAAACACTCATGAATACACTAACACACATGAACACATACAAACATACACTAACACACATGAACACACACAAACACACATTAACACACAATAAGACACATGAACACACAAAAACACACAATATGATAGATGAACACACACAAACACACACAAACACACATGAACACACAATAAGACACACATGAGCATACACAAACACACATTAACACACACTAACACACACAAACATACACAAACATACACAAACACACATAAACACACACAAACACCACTAACACACATGAACACAGACTAACACACACTAAAACACATGAACACACAAAATACACATGAACACACACTACCACACATGAACACACACAAAACACACATGAACACATACTAACACACATTAACACACATGAACACACACAAACACACACTAACACACACTAAAACACATGAACACACATTAATACACATTAACACACGTAAACACACATGAACACACACAAACACACATGAACACACACAAACACACTAACACACACTAACACACATGAACACAGACTAACACACACTAAAACACATGAACACACAAAATACACATGAACACACACTACCACACATGAACACACACAAAACACACATGAAGACACACTAACACACATTAACACACATGAACACACATTAATACACATAAACACTCACAAACACACACTAAAACACATGAACACACTCTAACACACATTAACACACGTGAACACACATTAACACACAATAAGACACAATAAGACACATTAACACACACAAACACACACGAACACACACACACACACATGAACACACAAACACACATGAACACACATTAACACACAATAAGACACATGAACACACATCAACACACACAAACACACATGAACACACACAAACACCACTAACACACATGAACACAGACTAACACACACTAAAACACATGAACACACAAAATACACATGAACACACACTACCACACATGAACACACACAAAACACACATGAACACATACTAACACACATTAACACACATGAACACACACAAACACACACTAACACACACTAAAA
>CM059228.1:822500-833794 GCA_030347435.1 Clarias fuscus
TCAGAGAACACCGTACCGCTCTGATCCAATCAGAACACACCGTACCGCTCTGAACCAATCAGAGAACACCGTACCGCTCTGATCCAATCAGAACACACCGTACCGCTCTGAACCAATCAGAGAACACCGTACCGCTCTGATCCAATCAGAGCACACCGTACCGCTCTGAACCAATCAGAACACACCGTACCGCTCTGATCCAATCAGAACACACCGTACCGCTCTGAACCAATCAGAGAACACCGTACCGCTCTGATCCAATCAGAACACACCGTACCGCTCTGAACCAATCAGAACACACCGTACCGCTCTGAATCAATCAGAACACACCGTACCGCTCTGATCCAATCAGAACACACCGTACCGCTCTGAACCAATCAGAACACACCGTACCGCTCTGAATCAATCAGAACACACCGTACCGCTCTGATCCAATCAGAACACACCGTACCGCTCTGAACCAATCAGAGAACACCGTACCGCTCTGAACCAATCAGAACACACCGTACCGCTCTGAACCAATCAGAGAACACCGTACCGATGTGTCAGTTTAAAAAAAGTAAAAGATAAAGGCGTAGTATAGTACACAGGCATGACAGGAAAGGGGCGGAGCCAAAACCAGGAAGTTAACTGATGGCACTTCTTAAAATTAGGGAGAAGATATAATAGCTAAAATATTCACACACACGCACACACATGCACACACACACACACACACACACACCCATTCACACAAGTAATGTGATTTAAGATGCTCATTTGTTCATCTTAATGGAAATACTCAACTGGTATGGCACACACACACACACACACACACACACACACACACACACACACAGTATATACTGTACAATCTTCACACTGATGGTTTCTGGTTGTTTAGTCCCTTTATTTATGTAATAGTTTATTTCTGTGTGTGTGTGTGTGTGTGTGTGTGTGTGTGTGAGATATACTGTATACACTGTCCAGCTAAAAAAGCATCACTAATATGATGATTAATGCGGTTCAGCTGCAGTATGTTATTTAACCCTAGCTGGTGCAGTGAGGTGAGGAGCTTCTCATTTCATTCTGTTTCAGGGGTGAGATTACTGTCCAGCGTCAAGCAAAGGAAACTACTAAGGACATTGTGTGTGAAACTCACAGGACTGAGACTAAACAACTGTGTGTTCATAATAAAACCATTCATTAGTGAGACTCATCAGATAAAAGTCTTCAGTTTCTTAGTGATCATAAAGCCTGTACTCTGGAGTGATGGAGAAAGGTCATGTGACCTGATGAGTCCAGACCGAGTCTATTCCAGAGTGATGGGCGTGTCAGGGTGAGAAGGGAAGCGCATGAAGCGATGCTCCCATCATGCATAGTGTCCACTGTACAAGCCTCTGGAGACAGTGTTATGATCAGGTGTTGCTTCAGTCGCTCAGGTCGAGACTCAGCAACGTTATGTGGAGATAAAATGAAGTCACATGACCACCTGAATGTACTGAATCACCAGCACATCACATGGAGTGTGAGAGAGAGGGCAGCTCTGAGAGCACGAGGAATCATTTACACACATGACGTGGACACCACAGAGTCCCGACCTTTAACCCCAGTGAGAATCCGTGACGTGCTGGAGAACACAGCGCTCCGACTCTCACAGCATCAGAGAGGAATTAATGCGACTCTGGACCGAAATAAATGTTGTGATGCTGCATAAGATTATTGAAACGATGCCACGGCCGTAATCAAAGCTAACGGCAGTCTATAAAATATTAGAAGCTTTTGTATGAATAATCTATAAACACACACACACACACACACACACACACACACACACACTACATTACTATACATTGACAAGCTGTAACCCTACACACTTTAGGAAAATGGACAGCAGGAGATCACTGAGGAGTTTACTGAACACCGGACAGGTGAGAAAGATACACACACACCACTAACACACATTAGTTTCGTGTCTGTGTAACGGTGACACTCTGGAGGGACGCTGGTGTAAAGACGGCTGTGTGTTTGACTGTCGTGTTCATTTAGTCCTGTTCCTGATTACTGATGGATGAGCTGATAATTAGTTTCCTCCATAATGAGGACTCAGTGTGAGCGTTCATTTCCTGTTTCTGAGCATCAGTGAGATAAACCGCATAAGAGTGTGTGTGTGTGTGTGTGTGTGTGTGTGTGTGTGTGTGTGAGTGAGTAAGCTGTTTAATCGTGTGCTCTGATTGGTCAAAAAGAAGGTGTTAATTAATTCTCTATAACAGCAGCTCTGACAGTAATGCAGGTTTATATTCACACCCTCGCTCTGATATGTTATGGTTTCCATAGCAACAGCACATTCAGAGGGGAGTGTACAGCAGTGTGTAGTACCGACAGTACTCAGAGTATAAACATGTAAATGTTTATACATGACTTCTCACACTCAGGTGATATTAAACAGTTTCTGAATCTCGGCCCTCTGACATCAGAAGTGACATCATCAGTCTCTTAGAAGATACAGTAAGCATGCCTACGAGGTGTGTCCCGCCTTAATTCAGAGAATGTAATGTCTGAGGTGTGTTTATTTCATTTCCCACATCACTAAAAATCTTTAATACACATTAAGAATCAACTGCAGACTCACATACACAGGAAGAAAAAATTGCAATCAGAACACACCGTACCGCTCTGATCCAATCAGAACACACCGTACCGCTCTGAACCAATCAGAACACACCGTACCGCTCTGATCCAATCAGAACACACCGTACCGCTCTGAACCAATCAAAACACACCGTACCGCTCTGAACCAATCAGAACACACCGTACCGCTCTGAACCAATCAGAACACACCGTACCGCTCTGAACCAATCAGAACACACCGTACCGCTCTGAACCAATCAGAGAACACCGTACCGCTCTGATCCAATCAGAACACACCGTACCGCTCTGAACCAATCAGAGAACACCGTACCGCTCTGATCCAATCAGAACACACCGTACCGCTCTGAACCAATCAGAGAACACCGTACCGCTCTGATCCAATCAGAGCACACCGTACCGCTCTGAACCAATCAGAACACACCGTACCGCTCTGAATCAATCAGAACACACCGTACCGCTCTGATCCAATCAGAACACACCGTACCGCTCTGATCCAATCAGAACACACCGTACCGCTCTTAACCAATCAGAACACACCGTACCGCTCTGATCCAATCAGAACACACCGTACCGCTCTGATCCAATCAGAACACACCGTACCGCTCTGAACCAATCAGAGAACACCGTACCGCTCTGATCCAATCAGAACACACCGTACCGCTCTGAACCAATCAGAGAACACCGTACCGCTCTGATCCAATCAGAGCACACCGTACCGCTCTGAACCAATCAGAACACACCGTACCGCTCTGATCCAATCAGAACACACCGTACCGCTCTGAACCAATCAGAGAACACCGTACCGCTCTGATCCAATCAGAACACACCGTACCGCTCTGAACCAATCAGAACACACCGTACCGCTCTGAATCAATCAGAACACACCGTACCGCTCTGATCCAATCAGAACACACCGTACCGCTCTGAACCAATCAGAACACACCGTACCGCTCTGAATCAATCAGAACACACCGTACCGCTCTGATCCAATCAGAACACACCGTACCGCTCTGAACCAATCAGAGAACACCGTACCGCTCTGATCCAATCAGAACACACCGTACCGCTCTGAACCAATCAGAACACACCGTACCGCTCTGATCCAATCAGAACACACCGTACCGCTCTGATCCAATCAGAACACACCGTAAGTCAAGTCAAGTCAATTTTATTTATATAGCGCTTTTAACAATTGACATTGTCGCAAAGCAGCTTTACACATTAAAAGAAGTAAGTTTGTATGCAATGTGTATGAATCAGAATGATAAGATTGTCCCCGATGAGCAAGCCGAGGGCGACGGTGGCAAGGAAAAACTCCCTGAGATCAGAATGCAGTATAGTGGATTGATATTAGTCAGGCAGTCTCAGTAATAGCGTGTTTCACACACACGCGCACACACACACACACACACACACACACACACACACACACACAGAGCAAGCGACTGTTTAAGGCATTAATAATGGATATGAGAGAAATCGATCAGCCGCCTCACACATCAATTTTTCATTCAGAAATAAACCTCTCACTCCTACAGTCAATATCTCATCTGTCTCTGTCCGTCTGTCTGACTGTTGAACTGTCTGTCTGTCTCACCCTTTGTCTCTTTGTCTGTCTGTCTGTCTGTCTGTCTCTCTGTCTTCAGTTCAGTTCAGAAGAGCTTCATTGGCATGAATGTAAACAGGAATATTACATTGTTGCCAAAACAATTATAAAAATGTAATTATTAATTATATTATAAATAACATCAATCTAAATTTATAAACATATCAATATTATAAACATATTAGATGAAAGAATATCATATTAAATAGAGACAAACACCCCCCCCCCCCCCAAAAAAAAAGTAAATAAATACAATTAAATAATATTTTTTTAAATAATTAAAAATGTACAACATCAATATTAACAATAACAATAAGAACTATGTGAACAGTAGTGATATTAAACTGTAGTTAGTTGGTGATATTCAGGGTGTGTGTACGCTGTGTCTCAGTGTCTCACTGTCTCTCACACTCGGACACACACACACACACACACACACACACACACACACACACACTGCGGCCTTCTCCTAAAATGATTCTCATTTCTTCACCTTCTGTTGATTTGGACACATTTGGGATGTGGTGAGTGATGATCTCAGTGGAGCTGCTCCTTATACGCTGATGTTTGTGGCAGTAAAGGAAACTCTCTCTGTAAACAGTGTATCACTTCCCGAGCTCATCACCTGTTTCTGTCGTCCCACACTCACAGATTATTATTATTATTATTATTATTATTATTATTATTATTGTGTGTGTGTGTGAGAGAGAGACAGTAGTTTCCTGAGGATGGTAATTAAACTTGGAGTGTGTTCACTTGTGAATGCCTGTGGCTGCAGCAGCTTCTCCAAACACACACACACACACACACACACACACACACACTTACCCTTTCATGTCCCTCCTGGGCTCTGTTCAGTACTTTTCCTCTATTAGATTATTAATCTCAGATGTATATACAGTTTATCGTGTGTGTTTCCTCTTTCTTTATTTTTTTCTCAGTTTTTTTTTTTCATTTTTCCTGTTTACCTTCTACATCCGTTCTTCAATCATTTTTGTTGCATTTTAGACAGAAAGAGGATAAAACAGGAGAAAAGAGACGCATATGACACACACACACACACACACACACACACACACACACACACACACAGACTATATAAGGATGACATACACAAACCAGACTCCTCCTAGAGGAAGATGGTGACATCATAGGATGCAAACCTGTGTGTGTGTGTGTGTGTGTGTGTGTGTGTGTGTGTGTGTGTGTGTGTGTGTGTGTGTGTGTGTGTGTGTGTGTGTGTGCGTGTGTGTGTGTGTGTGTGCGTGTGTGCGTGTGTGTGTGTGTGTGTTTGGTTTGTTTGACAGAAAACAGAAAACCAGATATTTTCCTCTGCTTTGTGTGTGTGTGTGTCTGTGTGTGTGTGTGTGTGTGTGTATGTGTCATGCTATCAGAACTGATTAAAGCGTGAAGGTTTTCTTGCAAGACAGATGACATTCGAGTTTGATCAAGCGTGCACACACACACACACACACACACACACACACACACACACACACACACACACTGGTCTCGGAGCTGATGGGGGAATCAGGATGGTGGAGTTGTTGATCTTGAGGGCGGAGGAGTGGAGCATCATGAGTGTTTCCCGCGCACTAACCCCACGCTACAGCGCTCAGCTCACAGTCTGATCAGAACAACAAATCTACTTAGTGTTCAGTGGAATGTGAGCGTGAATCTGTTTTTTAAGCTTTAAATGACTCCAATATGTTACTATGGTTACCAAACAGAGAGCTCCATCTTAAATGGTTTGTACTTCACTGTAGTGACCCCCCCCCCCCCCCCCCCCCCCAACCCCACGGGGTCCAGTGAACCTCAAGCGTCACGTCACACCAGTTCTGTCCATCTGTCCTCTGTCACTTCTCTCCTGCACTTCTTCTCCTTTCATCCCTCATCACGCTCGTCTCCCCTCTCTCTGTCGCTCTCTCTCTCTCTCTCTCTCTCTCTCTCTTTCTGTCTCTCTCCATCTTTTATCTCTCTGTTTTCTTTCCCTCAACTTCGTTATCTGTTACTTTCATCTCTCTGTCCTTCATTTTCCCTGTCGCCTGTCTTCTCTTCCTCCTTCCAGTCACACATCCCTCCTTTCATCCCGCATTGACAATCCTCTTACCTCCTCTTTTTTCATGTGATTTATCTTTTTCTGTCTTTTCTTGTATGAATTTGTTCTTACGTTTATTCCTTTATCTATAATTCCATACATGGCTGTGAGTAAGCGAGCAAGGGAGTGAGGAAGTGAGGGAGTGAGACAGTAAGAGAGTGAAGCAGTGAGGGAGTGAGACAGTAAAGGAAGGAGGCAGTGAGGAAGTAAGGAATGAAGGAAGTGCGGCAATAAGAGAGTGAGGCAGTGAGGCAGTGAGGCAGTGAGGCAGTCTCCAGTCCAGCACTAATTGGCTCTGTCTCTGTCCCACTGTGAAGCTCTGACAGCTGGTGGATGGATTTTTTCCCTTTGCCAATTAGAGAAAGAAAAAAAATCACAAAACTTTTCATCAGAGAGAGAGAGAGAGAGAGAGAGAGATGAAGGGAGAGGGGGAAGAGAGCAGCACCTCACCAGAAGCTCAGACTAATGAAGTCTTTGATATTAAACAAAGGAAAAAAGGACAGAAAACAGAAAAAGCCACGTTTCCATGAAGACAAAACCACACAAGGCTTTTCACTAAGCACGATTTTACACTCACACACACCGTGTGTGTGTGTGTGTGTGTATGTGTGTGTGTGTGTGTGCGTGTGTGTGTGTGTGTGTATGTTTCCTTTTCAAGTCTAATATTACATTATGTTTATTGGTTCACAGTCACAGGATCAGTGGTCATGTTTTTTACATGCTGTAGTCCAGTGATGGCGCTGCAGGTGGGCCGTCTATAGAAATAACAGAGAGGTTCTGTGTGTACATTGGGTCATAACCTGCTCTTTTAATGACATCTTTATGTTTCATACACTCAAGTCTCAGAACCCATCTCAGAAAAAAATATCTGTCTGTCTGTCTGTCTGTCTGTCTGTCTCAGCATCACACAAAACTGTCTGTAGAGAATTAACTGAATCTTCTGCAGCACTCAGATCTCAGTCTGAAGTTTAATCTGCACCATCAGTGAATCTAAATGTTGAGTAAAAGTGATGTTATGAACAGTTATGTGTGGGATTTAATAATCTACTTTAAAATAATCTACTAATGCGCTACTGTCTCAATGTAAACAAACACCTGCAGCAATAGATATTAATGAGAAAAGATAAAGTGAATATTTTGACTGGGATTAGTTCATATTCTCACTTTGGCTGAAATAACAGCGCTGAAGTGGTATAAGTGAATTTTAACACGCCGGAGTCGTTTTAAGACGAAACTTCATCTTTATCCGATCGACTTTTTCCATTTCTCATCTGTGATTCTCTCTCCGATTACCGAACAGCGAGTGTATTTGTCTGCACCAAAGAAGTACAACTTAGTGTAAACAAGGCGTCAGATACTCAACCTTACAGAATGTGATTTCTGTGTATTAATAAGTTAGACAGAGAGTTCTGCTGTACAGAGAGACACACAGACATGGACGTGGACTTCAACCTCTAATAATAATAATAATAATAATAATAATAATAACTAGAGAGGTACATTTCCTAAAGAAAATGTGAGTGGTGCTTGCCGTGGCAAAACTTTGGAGTCATACTTGCAACTTCCTAAGCACTCCAGCATCATGTTAGCAACATTCTATTGATGTAGCGAACAACATGCTCATATAGTTAGCATAATGCTAGCAACATGCTAATAAGCTAAACATCACTCTAACATCATGTTAGCGACATTCTACTGATGTTGCATGCAACATGCTAACATTGTTAGCATAATGCTAGCAACATGCTAATGAGCTAAACGTCTTGCTAGCAACATGCTAGGCACTCTAGCATCATGTTAGCGACATTCTAATCATGTTATTAGCAACATGCTAATATAGTTAGCATAATGCTGGCGAGATGCTAATATTGTTAGCATCATGCTGGCAACATGCTAATAAAATTAGCATAATGCTAGCGAAAGGCTAATATTGTTAGCATAATGCTAGCAACATGCTAATCGTGTTAGCAACATGCTAACTGCATGCTAATGATTTTACTAGGGGGCGTGGCTTATGAGCATGATGATACATGCGAAAGACTGATTGACTGCCTGAGTAAAATGAGCCCACCCCCATGTCTCTACGACAGAGGGATTCACAGTTAAATTCAGTTTAATTGTTCCTATGGAAGTTACTATTGTATGTTAATTGCCCCCTGCTGGGGCCGTTTACCACTCGCCCATTAGAAAAGTCATGTCAAGCCCCCTTTCCCAGAACAAAGCCAAATAAAATAAATCCTGAATGAACCACACAATTTGACACCAGTTTCATGGGTCTACGACGAACTGAAAGTGACGAGTCATGCACCAAATTCCCCATTATTCAATTAAGTCAATGGGGCAAATTTGGGCACCTGTTTTGCCCCGGGGGTAAAACCTAAATCCTCGTGTGGGGTCTGTTCCAACACAGATTGCAAGCCTCTTCAAATGTGGTAAATTTGAAAATTCTACCAAATTCCCACTCTGCTCTTCAATCCGTCAAAGTTGGTCTCGAAAGTCTCTGGGATTATTTGGGGAGATTAATTGACCCCTGTGGGGGCAATTTACTGCCCGCCCCGTCAAAAAAGTCTCAGCACCCCAATCCCGAATAAGCCGCACGATTTGACACCTCTTTCATGGGTGTATGACAAACGATACAGTTCTAGTTACGCTCCAAAATCGCCATTATAATTCGCTGGGGCAAATTTGGGAGCCTCTTGCCCCCCTCCGGGGGTAAAACCGATACCCTCTCGCGGGGTCTGTCTGACACAGCTTGCCAGCCTCTTCAGATGTGGGAAACTTAAGATTTCTATCTAATTCTCACTCTGCGCTTTAATCTGTCAAATTTGGTATTTGGCAATGTTAAGTCTATGGGATTTTTTCCCCCATCAGAAAAGTCTTAGCACCCCAATCCCGAACGAGACGCATGATTTGACACCTCTTTCATGGATCTACAACAAACGATACTGTTGTAGTCATGCGCTAAAGTCTGCATTATATTTCAATGGGGCAAATTTGGGCAACTTTTCTGCCCCGGGGGCAAAACTTATACCCTCCTGTGGGCTTGCGACCCTCTTCAAATGTGGTGAATTTAAGATTTCTACCCCACTCTTACTCTGCGGTTCAATCCAGCAAAGTTCTTCTCAATGTTAAGTCTATGGGATTTTTTCCCCATTATAAGCCAATGGGGCAAATTTGGGGACCTCTATTGCCCCGGGGGTAGAACTGATACCCTCTTGCGGTTTATGTTCTGACACAGGTTGCAAACCTCTACAAATATGGTAAATTTGACCATTCTACAAAATTCCCTCTCTGTGCTACAACCCGTCAAAGTTGGTCTCAATGTTAAGTCTATGGGACTTTTTGGGCCGGTTAATTGCCCCCTGCAGGGGCAATGAACCGCCGACCCCTTAGAAAAGTCATAGCACCCCATTCCCGACCAAGCCGCACGTTTTGATACCTCATTCATGGGTCTACGACAAATGGTGCGGGACAAGTTACGCGCCGAACTTTCATACGGAGCCTGTGAGATTATAATAGTAGTCCTTCGCTTCGCAAGCACCACTAATAATAACATCACTCATTACATTAAAGATCATCAGATTATTATTAGATTTAACATTTTAACTGTTTCTACAAACTCTTTCTTCATTTATTATAATGAATAAATAATGTTTAAAATTTAAATCGTGTTAAACAATCTGAAAAATGTGTGTGTGTGTGTGTGTGTGTGTGTGTGTGTGTGTGTGTTGAACAGATATATGATTACAGGCCTGGATGGGCTGCGGGACACGCCCACATTTCACACCGGGCTGAGTTTATGAATGACTGATGTAAATAAAAAGTAATTGTGTTAAGTGGTGCCACTAGCAAATGTACTAATGAAACCTGTGTGGAGAACAGTCTGGAGTGTTTGTTTTTGTTTGGATCCGCCTCCTGTCAGTCATTATAAACACACCCTCTGGGCTGCCACAGATTCAGGGGGCGGAGCTTCATCGCCACAGGAAGGTATTTTTTTAATATTGAAATCTTTGAATTGTTAAAGACTTTATCTTAAACAGACAAATATTACATAATGTACAAACCTAACAGTCACAGTGTGGCACTCTTACGATGATTTAATGCCTCCTTAATATGAAAATTAGAAGGAGACAAATGGTCCCCCATGATGAGAACTACCGGCCGAAAGAAGAATAAGAATTGACACAGTGTCCTGTATCTATAAAACTGTCTTTTACAGAATGTGTTTTAGATTCGCGGTGTCCTGTGGGAATACACGTCTCTGTTACTTCTGTTCAGTTGCTCAGCTGATGGAAACCGGAGAGGGAATCAGTCTGAAGAGAGTCTCTGGCTTCAAATGAAGAGCTGTGTAACGTCACCGTCCCCGTCACGTCCTGTCCCTCGCTGAGACGGCGGCTCTGTCTGAGATGATGATTATTACTTTTCTGTAAAGTGTCCCCTGATTTAATCAAGGAGAAGCTCAAGAGTGGACGAGTTGGACGCGAGCAGGAGCTTGTTCGAGCGCTCCACCTGCAGCCACGCCCGTCCTTCAGATGAGATCGCTCTTCTCCCCGCGCGCGGCATCCGCTCACTTTAGAGTTTGCTTAGTGCTTATAACCATCTGAATCAGGATTTCATTACATCCAAATGAATCCTGGATAATTCTCTTTATTAGCCTGAGAGAGACCTTTCTGTAAAAGTGTTCGTGACCAGAGAGAGAGAGAGAGAGAGACACACACACACACAGAGAGAGAGAGAGAGAGAGACAGAGAGAGACACAGAGAGAGAGAGAGAGAGAGACACAGAGAGAGAGAGACACAGAGAGAGAGAGAGAGACACACAGAGAGACAGAGAGAGAGAGAGACACAGAGAGAGAGAGAGAGAGACACAGAGAGACAGAGAGAGAGAGAGACACAGAGAGAGAGAGAGAGACACACAGAGAGACAGAGAGAGAGAGAGACACAGAGAGAGAGAGAGAGA
>CM059228.1:834294-859294 GCA_030347435.1 Clarias fuscus
TCATTTACTCTCTAAAAACCCCTGACACGCCCCTTCACACACTTCGTCTTTACACTGAAGAATCGTCATGAAACCTCTCGTGTGCAAGTCTGTGTGAAATTACAGATACACACACACTGATACACATATGATACACATATGAATGTGGGAGCAGACTTCCTATCCAGACAAGCTGTGACACATGGGGAATGGAAACTCCACCCCGAAGTAGTCAGTCAAATATGGGAAAAATTTTATGTAGCAGAGGTGGACTCTTTGCCTCACAAGAAACCGCACAATGTCGCCTTTACTACTCTCTGACTCCTGCAGCTCCCCTGTGTCTGGACGTGATGTCCCATACATGGCCCAGATTACGCCGTTATGCATTTCCTCTGATAGTTCTGCTCCCAGGAGTTCTAGCGAGGGTCCGTCAACAAGGTTTGCGCATCTTATTGATAGCGCCCTGTTGGCCGACCAGAGTGTGGTTCTCGGCTCTAATATCTCTCCTCGACAGCTCACCGTGGGTGATTCCAGTGAGGAGGGATCTTCTGTCTTTCCCACATGAGACAATATTTCATCCCCGGGCTGAGCTCTGGAACCTTCATGTCTGGCCCCTGAAGAGGACCAACTAAGAGATTCTGGTCTTCCAGCCAGCGTAACTGAAACTATTCTAGGTGCTAGGGCTCCCTCCATTAGAAGAACTTATACCCTCAAATGGAGTGCATTTGAAAGTTGGTGCATGGCAAAACATGTAGACCCAGTCCACTGCCTAATTGTTTCAGTGCTGGAGTTTCTGCAAGAAAAGTTGCCCTCGGGCTTATGCTCTCAGAACGTACATATCTGTTATTTCAGCTTGTCATGTTCTGACCAATGGGGTTTCTATGGGAAAGCACCCTTTAGTTGCCCAGCTAAACGGTTGAGGCCGCCCACTAAAGCGACGGTCCCTTCGTGGGACTATTGTGCTCAAAGGTCTAATTGACACCCCTTTCGAACCACTAGAGTCAGCGCCTGTCAGGCTTCTGACTCTTAAGATGGTTTTTCTTATGGTCATTACTTCTCTGAAGAGAATTGGAAATCTGCAGGCTTTGTCAGCCTCCCCATCCTGCCTAGACTTTGCCCCTGGGCTAGTCAAAGATATTCTGCATCCTCACCCGAACTATCTTCCGAAAGTTCCATTCTCGACCATGCACCCGGTTGTTCTGTCCTCCACCTTTTACAGCTGTGGAGCAGGAAAGACTTCACTTACTGTGTCAGTATGTGCTCTTCAGATTTACATCCAAGTCAGAGCAGCTTCACTTTTGCTATGGTGGCCGCAACCGGGGCGCGGCCGCCACTAGACAGTGTCAAATAGGGTGAGAGATGCTATTGCCCTAGCCTACAAGGTACGAAGCTCACACTTCGCCTCTGGGCATCAGGGCTCATTCGACCAGCGGGATTGCCTCATCAGTTGCTCTGGCAAGAGGTGTCCCCTTGCAGCAAGAGTGTGATGCGGCAGGTTGGTCCTCTCCGCACACATTTGTCAGATTTTATAGTTTTATATGTCCATGCTACTCTGGGCTCGCGGGTCCTCAAGTCAGCATCCCAAAGTTATGTCTGAGACCTCTTTGGCTATTGTGCGCACATGCTACACAACCTGGGGACACTTGCAGTGCGGCGGCGTTGGTATTCTTGTTCCCATAGCGTTTTCACGCAGCATCAAGTGTAGCTTATGTCTCCGGTTACTTTGCTGTAACGCTGTTCCCTGAAAAAGCGGAAGGAGATGCTGCGCTCCATCCTGAGGATGTTTCCGGTTCACTCCTATTTATAACCTGTAGGTGCACCTCATCACATGACGTCACCTGACCGAGTTTATATAAGCCAAAATTTGGCGTGTTTGATACACACATGCTTCACAACCGGCTGAACAAAGAGATGTTCCCATAGCGTTTTCACACAGTATCTTGCTCCCGCTTTTTCAGGGAACAGGGTTACAGCAAAGTAACCCAAGACGTTCAAGTTACACAGTAGGTAAGTCTACACTTTGTTACATCAAGGGGGTACTCAGAATTTCCTGCATTTATTACTCGGCTTTATTTTTGTTAAATAAATAATCGCACTGTGAAGAAAAGTTACATGTTGTTTGTTTGATGTTGTATTTGTCAAATACTGAAAACTGCTATTGGTCAGATGATTTTTATTATGTTCATACAAAAAAAAAAAACTTTTAATTAAAAGAAGGAGAACTAACTTTCAAACATGACTGTACATTTTTTTAAATAAAAAGATTGGATTTAGGGGCAGAGTTAGTATTTAGATCAGGTTTAGGGTGGAGTTAGTGTTAACATCTGGTTTAGGGGCGGAATTAGTGATAACATCTGGTTTAGGGGCGGAGTTATTACTTATCCATATAAAACCACTGTTTCCTGAAATTCACGCCAGCGACTGCTGAGGTCCGGAGCTTATACCGAGCAGCCTGGTTTAATAAAGCGTTTTAATAAAGCTCCATGTGTGAGCTATAAAAGCAGTATCGGTGCTGTTGTGTTCCAGTGATGGAGGAGGATATAACTCCACTCAGACGGCTCTGTAAATCCTGACAGTAAATCACCAACTATCTGACAGCAATTAAGCGTCCCAGAGTAAATTACCGTAATTACACGAGACATCTCTGACAGCGGGCGATCCTGCGGTGGCAGGAGAGATACTGCGAGTCAATACAGAGATAAAACTACGTTCCTACTTTTAATAAAAACATGACCAAAACATGGCCTGAATACTAAATCACCGCTTGTGTGGCTTATTCAGCAAAACGGCAATCAGGACAAGCGTTTAGAGCTACACACTCGAGGTTATTTCAGGTTAGTGTGCGTTTCTAGCTTCCCTGTTAGAGACAATTATCTTAAAAGCATCAGAAAGATTATCTGTGAGAGAGAGAGAGGTGATGAGTGATCTCAGAGATAGGCGTGTCTTTACCATGGACTAAAACACCATTTTCTATACACTGATTGTTTTGTGTGCTTGTTGTGGGGGTGTGGCTATTCTTGGTCATTAGTAGGTGACATGACCATAACATGATATTCTAGAAACTCATTTACTCTCTAAAAACCCCTGACACGCCCCTTCACACACTTCGTCTTTACACTGAAGAATCGTCATGAAACCTCTCGTGTGCAAGTCTGTGTGAAATTACAGATGTGCCAGATTTAGACTAAAATTCCAGACATCCTCCAGGAGTAATCCCATTACACTGCTCCACATGGAAAACTAATCCCATCTGAATCTGAATAGGGGCTGGGAATCGCTTGATTACACACGTTTAAATATTACTGATTTGTTATATAAACCATTTTAATTATGGTTTTTTTCTTTTAATTATTCACTACACTTTTTGTAAAGGGCAAAACAAAAAGAATTAGAATTAGTCCTACTTTTATAGTGGTAAAGAGGATGATGATGTGATCATGGTGATGAAGGTGTTGATGATGAAGATGATGGTAGTCATGATGTTTGGGGTGAATATGATGGAGGTAATGATGATGATCATAGTGATGGTCATGATGAAAATTGAAGAGGTGATGAGGGTTATTATGAAGATGAGGATGATGATTTGATGGTGGTTGATGGTGTTGTGGAAGATCGTGATGATGAAGATGAAGGTGCTCACTGCAGTTCTCCTCGTCTGAGTTGTCTCCACAGTCGCTCTGGCCGTCGCACCTCCAGTGATCCGGGATGCAGTTATTGTTCCTGCAGCGGAACTCGTGCGGCCCACACGTCTTCTCATCTGATCCAGCACAGAGAGAGAGAGAGAGAGAGAAAGAGAGAGAGAGCAAACAGCCACGTCACACGTCATCACAGCGTTCAGCTGAACACCATCACATCACAGCCTGAACATGTTCACCTCCTCAACACTGAGAGCGACTCTACAGCTGGACTACGCATCATAAATTCTCATATGGAGCTGATTAGTGTCGGTGTGAAATAATCTGCAGTGTGAGGACATTCATCAGGCTGCAATAATATCACACACCACTGATGAATATTTCATTCAGGTTCAGAGGAGAGATCTTTCTGGACCTCGCTGATGAATAATTTAATATCGATATTCTCCACATCTCAGGAAGGAATAAAACACAACATGGTCAAGGTGATGGTGAAGATGATCATGATAACGGTGATGAAGGTAATGATGAAGATGATCATCATGGTGATCCACAACTCAGGAAGGAATAAAACACAATGTTGTCATGACAATTGGTGGTCAACATAATGATGATGAAGGTGATAACGGTGATGGTGAAGATGATAAAGGTGATGAAGAAGGTGGTGTGATCATGGTGATGATAATAATCATGAGGATCAAGCTGATGATGATGATGGTTAAGATAATGATGGTGAAGATGATGAGGGTAATGGTGATGAAAGTGATGGTGAAGATGATGGTGAGGGTGATCACGGTGAAGAAGATCACCATCGGCAACATCTCGACCGTCCTCACTCCATCAAGTGATTTATTCCTCTATCAGTCCTGACTCTGGAGACTCCAACATCACCATCACAGCAAGCGCATGAATATAATCCTGCACTGTCAGAGCCGACGTTACAGAGAATTAATCAACACCTTCTGACCAATCAGAACACGGATGTGAACAGTGCTGAGGCGTGAAAGAGGAAATCATTCTGCTGAAGTGGGCGTGGCTCACCGCAGTCTGCCTCGTCTGATCCGTCTGCGCAGTCCGGGTCCTCGTCACACACCCACAGCTTGGAGATGCAGTGCATCGTGGTCTTACACTGGAAGTGTGTGGGCGAGCATGTGTTTTCAGCTGGATCAACACACACACACACACACACACACACACACAATAAACTCTATATATGCCATCAAGTCACCTGAATCTTGAAGCCTGAAGCGTCATGAGTCTCCTTCGAAATCTGTGATGCTCTTTACATTGTTTCCCCTGAATATCAATAATATTAGACCTAGCATGAAGACAAGCATTTTAATAACATTTGTATATTTTGCACACCCTGGAACTTGTATAATATTTTGTTCCCTTATAAAAGCTACACTCGATGCTGCGCTTGAGAGCGCTTTGGGAAGAGGTCTCCGCTGACATGTGTCAAGCACGCCAAAAACTTGTCCTGTACAACCTCAGTCAGGTGACGTCATCTGACCAGGTGCATCTGGAGGTTATAAATAGGTCTGAACCGGAAACATCCTCAGGTCTTTTGTCTTCAAGGCTGCATTGTGTTTGCGTGTGTGTGTCTAATGATACTGCGTGACAGTTCAAAATTAGAGGAAAGAAAAGAAAGCGAAACTAAATAATGGCTGAGTTTAGGAAGAGATGTTTACCTCCGTGCCAGAGACTTCTCTCCGACTCCCACCACCATGTTTGACGGTAGGTGAGACACACTTGTCTTTGTGCTCCTCACCTGGTTGCCGACACACACGCTTGACACCATCTGAACCCAATAGGTTTATCTTGGTCTCATCAGACCACAGGACATGGTTCCAGTAATACTGCTCCTTAGTTTGCATGTCTGCAGCAAATTGTTGGCGAACTTTCTTGTGCATCATCTTTAGAAGAGGCTTCCTTCTAGGACGACAACCATGCAGAGCAATTTGATGCAGTGTGCGGCGTACGGTCTGAGCACTGACAGACTGACCTCCCATCCCTTCAAATCTCTGCAGCAATGCTGGACGCTAAAACTCATCCGTCTGTTTTCCAAAGCCAATCTTTGGATCTGACGCTGATCCACTCTTCTTTGGCCGACCATGGCGAGGTCTGTTCTGAGAAGAACCTGTCCTCTTAAAGCGCTGGATGGTCTTGGCCACTGTGCTGCAGCACAGCTACAGAGTGTTGGCTATCTTCTTATAGCCTCGGCCATCTCTATGTAAAGCAACAAATATTTTTTTCAGGTCTTCTGAGAGTTTTTTGCCATGAGGTGCCATGTTGAACTTTCAGTGGCCAGGTTGAGAGAGTGGAAGAGCTTTTATACCAAATTTAACTCACCTGCTATCTGGTGACACCTGAGACAGAGTAACACTAATAAGTCACATGACAAAGGGGAAGGAAAATGACTAATTGTGCTCAATCTGTACATTTTCACTTAGGGGTGTACTCACTTGTGTTGCCAGGGGTTCAGCTATTACTGGCTGTATTTTTAGTTATTTTGAAGGGACAATAAATTTACACTGCTATACAAACTTTACACTGACGACTTTTCATTGTGTCAAAGAGTCATTTATGCAGTGTTGTCCTATGAAAAGATAGAACTAAATATTTGCAGAGATGTGAGGGGTGTAGGCGGCACGGTGGTGTAGTGATTAGCACTGTCGCCTTGCACCTCCAGGGTCCGGGTTCGATCCCCGGCTAGGCTCGATTCCCGTGTCTGTGTGCATGGAGTTTGCATGTTCTCCCCGTGCTTGGTGGGTTTCCTCCGGGTTCTCCGGTTTCCTTCCACAGTCCAAAGACATGCAGATTAGGCTAATTGGCGTTCCCAAATTGCCCATAGTGTGTGAATGAGTGAGTGTATGTGTGTGTGTCTGTGCCCTGCGATGGATTGGCACCCTGTCCAGGGTGTACCTGGGATAGGCTCCAGGCCCCCCGTGACTCTGAATACAGGATTTGGCTGAGACCCCTTTCGAACCTCTAGAACTTGTGCCTGTTAGTGCCATTATTTCTCTGTAGAGAATTGGGAATATGTAGGCTCTGTCCATCTCGTCATCCTGCCTAGACTCCGCCCCTGGGCTGGTCAAAACTATTCTGCATCCTCCATTTTCGACGATGCAACCAGTTGTTCTTGAAACCTTCTGTCCTCCGCCATTTAATGCTACGGAGCAGGAAGGATTTTACTTACTGTGTCCAGGACGTGCTCTACAGATTTACATCCACTGCACTAGTCAGTGGCGCAAATAGGAGCAGCTCTTTATATGTTATGGGCGGCTGCGAGCACCTCTTTGATGATTGTGTCCACACGCTACACAACCCTGGGGTCCAGACACTTCCAGTGCGGCGGCGTCGGTATTCTCGTTCCCATAGCGCTCTCAAGCGCAGCATCAAGTGTAGCTTTGGAAAGGGAACGTCTCGGGTTACTTTGCTGTAACCCTGTTCCCTGAAAAAGCGGGAACGAGATGCTCCGCTCCAATGCTGCACTGTGGGCGTGACTGGACGCCCTTTCAGACAAACTGACCTGAGGATGTTTCCGGTTCAGACCCATTTATAACCTCCAGATGTACCTGGTCAGATGACGTCACCTGACTGAGGTTGAGTTTTTGGCGTGTTTGACACAGATGCTTCAACAACCGGGCAGCGGAGACGTCTTCCCATAGCGCTCTCAAGCGCAGCATCTCGTTCCCGCTTTTTCAGGGAACAGGGTTACAGCAAAGTAACCCGAGACGTTTCTCTTCTTTCCCTCTCTCTGTCTCTCTGTCGAGCTATACATGTTTCGCTCCTGAGTTGCCAGTGATCCAGACCCCTCTGCCCTCTGGAGCCGTCTAACCCGTCCTGGAGTCCTGCTTCTGGTTGGAGATCTCGTCGCATGGATGCCCCGTGTGGTCTGCCTGGATTCGTGTGGTGGCTGGGGATGGTTTCCATGAAGACTGTCCTGTCATCGAGTGATGCTCTGGGGACCTGTGACTTCAGTTGTTCGATAACTCAGGACCGGAATCCCCTACAGTCTACCTGAGCCTCCGGGAACAAACTGGACTCCTTTTAATTTTACCACATCTCCTGTTATACTGAACTTCCAGTACACATTATTATGCTGATCAATCCCTGCTCTCCGTTATCACCCAGATGAGGATGGGTTCCCTGTTGAGTCTGGTTCCTCTCAAGGTTTCTTCCTATTACCATCTCAGGGAGTTTTTCCTTGCCACCGTCGCCCTCGGCTTGCTCATCGGGGACAATCTTGTCATTTTGATTCATATACATTGCATACAAACTTACTTCTTTTATTGTGTAAAGCTGCTTTGCGACAATGTCAATTGTTAAAAGCGCTATATAAATAAAATTGACTTGACTTGAGTCTTATTTCATACTTTATATTCTTTAGTTGAGATTTTTTTGTTAATTTTAGGTCATCAGTGGTCGTACAAGCGTTTCTCTTCATATCACACTGTGTATGTGACATATAAAATCTGAATTTGAATTTAAAGACGTCCTTGTACTCTTCCTCTCTTTGTGTTTAATGGCAGCTCGCAAACCAACTAGGAGTATATTGCCACCTGCAGTACTGGACGCTGAAAATACACACGTGTCCCCACGTACGGAGAATAATAACAATAATGTGAACACAGGGTTAGCAGTCGTTCCTGGGCATGATACACATCAATAATGAAGTGCCCCTAAAGTTCACAAAGTGCCCTTCAGTCTGGAGTATCTCACAGGTGCAGGTGATCAGGTGTGAGATCTGCATTAACTCCGCCCACTGCTCTATAATTCTAATTAAAACTGCTCACGTTCACGTGACAGACATGGTCCTGTGTGGAGGGTGTTAGCACATCAGTTGATGTTTATCAAATTTACACATTTTTACACTCAAGCTGTGTCTGTGAAGTGTGTGTAGTGTGTGAAGTGAGCGAAACACTCACGGCAGTCGTGTTCGTCCTCTCCATCGCCACAGTCGTCCTGTCCATTACAGCGCAGGTTCACTGGGATACACTTATGAGTCCCGGTGCATTTGAACTGACCTGATAGACAGATATACGATTCTGCAGAGAGAGAGAGAGAGAGAGAGAGAGAGAGAGAGAGAGAGAGAGAGACAGGGAGAGAGAGAGACAGGGAGCGAGAGGGGGGGGAGAGAGGGACAGAGAGAGAGAGGGAAAGAGAGAGAGACAGGGAGAGAGAGAGAGACAGGGAGCGAGGGGGGGGGGAGAGAGGGGGAGAGAGAGACAGGCAGAGGGAGAGAGACAGAGAAAGATGGGGAGAGAGAGAGAGACAGGGAGCGAGAGGGGGGGAGAGAGGGGGAGAGAGAGACAGGGAGAGGGAGAGAGACAGAGAAAGATGGGGAGAGAGAGAGAGACAGGGAGCGAGAGGGGGGGAGAGAGGGACAGAGAGAGAGAGAGGGAGAGAGAGAGAGACAGGGAGAGAGAGAGAGAGAGAGACAGGGAGCGAGGGGGGGGGGAGAGAGGGGGAGAGAGAGACAGGGAGAGGGAGAGAGACAGAGAAAGATGGGGAGAGAGAGAGACAGGGAGTGAGAGGGGGGGGGAGAGAGGAAGAGAGGGGGAGAGAGGGAGAGAGAGAGATGGGGAGAGAGAGTATTTAATCTTTAGCACTGCTTTGTCCTCGTGTGTTCATCTTCTCTGGGACTCACCGCAGTTCGCTTCGTCAGAGTTGTCGCCGCAGTCGTTCTCTCCATCGCAGATGAAAGGAGGAAGCGCGCAGAGACCCGAGCCACACTGGAACCGACCCGGCTGGCACTTAAACTCCGCTGGGGGTCACACACAACATTTATGTATAAACACATGGACAAACACACATGAGCGCACACACACACACACACACACACTGAGGTTAAGTATGGATTGTGTTGAGTTTTATTGCTGATACATACGGCAGTCTCCAGGCTCATCTGAGCCGTCACCACAGTCGTCCACCGTGTCACACTTCCACCAGAACGGAATACACTCGTCTGTGCCACAACGAAACTACACACACACACACACACACACACACACACACACACAATTTCAAAAGTAGCTACAGAAACTATTTGTTATGCACAGTGTGTGCTGTAGGTGCTTGGACCCCTAATAAAGAGCGTTCGAGTGGCTACGGGTGGGACGGGTCACCTGGCTGGAGCTGCAGTTCGAAAGGCAGGTCTTGCTGTCATTGGCCAAATAAAAGTGGGTGGGGCATGCACATCTGTAGGCTCCACCCGGAGACAACAGACACAGATGACTGCAGCCTCCGTTATTCACCTGACACTGGTGCTTTACAACTAAACACACACACACACACACACACACACAACAACGTTAATAACAGAATTAATGTCTCATTACTAGAAATCAGTGTGTGATGATTTACATATGCAGGAAGCATGGTGCTCAAATGATTCCTACGCCCTCCATGAGCTGTTAGCAACATTAGCTGTTAGCTACATTGCAAAACTCAGAGTGATTTTCCTGTAAATACGTTCCCGTCCCTCCAAACGCCCGTGTGCTGACACATAACTCTATAAATATGCTAATCAGTGTTTGTACACATGCTATAAAGTCATTATCAAAGTTATAAAAGTTGATAGGTCATGTGATAATAATGCTGTGAGACTTCTGGAGCTCGCCGCCACTCGGTGTGACCCCGTCATAAAACCCATATGAATCTATAAAGGAGTTAAATACCCTCGGAGTGTTTTTACCGTCTGGTTGGCGTAGCGGGTGATAAATTTGAATGTCACGGATGGTTTGCCAAGAGCTGAGCAGTTCCACACGCCTCTCTCCGGAGGTTTTATGAGCTCGATTCAGCGTTCGCCTCTTCTGATCGCTCCAGTAGAGAAAATCCTCAAACAGGGTGAGACTCGTCACCTCGCCCATGTCCTCGTTAGGCACTTTAACGAGATGAGACGGAATCAATTAGTGGCTGCGCTGGACCACTGCCAGCTCAGTCAGCAGAACCCGTGCATGCACACACACACACACACACTCTCTCTCTCTATCTCTCTCTCTCACACACACACATATATATATTCTTCTTCACTCTGGCTGTGTACCAAACCCCTCTGAAGTGCTCTCATTAGAATTCCGTCTCACAATGTCATGTCCACGCCACTATCATTCCTGTTTCTAAACCTGTACTTTTCCAGTTTCCTTATATGGTCATTGTTTCCTGTCCTCGTTAACACTTTGTGCTGTTTAGCATTACTTTTTAATTTCACACACATCACATTAACCTTACATCGAGTAGATTAGATCAGTTAGGATCAACCAGTCATAAAAAGACTTTAGTATAAAAATCTGAATATGTTTTTAATTACATTTTTACAAAAACTATATTTAAAAAGTTATTTGTGCCACTTCAAAGCTGATTGTGTTTTTCAATAATGACTTCTGCCAGTGATTTCACAGATTATCCAATCACACCACTTCTAACCTCTGTGTACCAGAGGGGGGCGCTTGTCTGAGCTCACACATGCACATGATTGGCTGATGCTGCTGAGACTGATGGGGGAGAGGAGTATCCGGTAGGTGGAGTGTGTACCTGCTGTGTAGGCGCTAAGATAACCATCACATCAAACCGCGTTTTATTCCGGACCTCTCCAGCGTCTCGTACCTCTGTGTATCCTCGAGCCGTCCGTGTCCGAGAACAGGATGCGGTTCCCGTCCGCCCAGTAGATCCTGCCGTTGACGTAGTCGATGGTGAGCGCTGACGGAGTGTGTGTATCTGTCCGGATGATGACACGTGCACCGCTGCCGTCCATTCCCACGCGACCGATGTGTGGATGCTCGCAGCAGTCGATCCAAAAAACATACCTGTGATGGAGAATGAGACACCTGGAGTCAGACGTACCTGACCAAAAGTTTACACACCCCTATTAAAATCACAGAGAGAAAGCCTGTCAGAGCTTTCCTCAGCTTTAATGAGCTACAGAAGTATTCACACCCCTTAATTACGAGTTTGTTAAGGCACGTTCTACATGTCATATAGCACGCTCAATATTTTTAAGTATAAACTTCTTCATGGACATCTTCATTTGCATTGTTTTGTTCCATTCTTTTTTGATCTCCTGTGCTCAGCTCTCCTCAGGTTTAGTGTAGGATTTAGTCCTGAGCTCTGACTTGGCCGGTCCACAGTCCTGATCTGCACTGAGGTTGTTTTTCAATTTATTATGAGAGAGAACGTCATTTTGCTGCAGGTCTCCTTTATAATAAAGAGAGACGTCCGGTTCCTGGTGATGTCACTCGGCTTTTTCACTCTCTCCACTTGTTCATGGTGACCTTCACAGTGTTCCAGGGTACATCATCTATTTAAGAAGTGTTTTTTTGGAATCTCCCTCCTGACCTTTCCACAGTAAGATCACATAAATTTCTCTCCGCAGTTCAAGACTTTAGCAGTCGGATGAACCCAAGACGATTAGCTGATCTTTACTGAGGGTTAAAGGTGGAGAAAGATCTGACATGATTCAGAAATTTACAGCAAAATGCTTTTTTTATATTAACAGGGGCGTGTAGAGTTTTGCTCCTACTGTAGTTCAGTGTATTACCCAGTTAAAGGGTCCAGAGTGAGAGAAGAAGGGTTCTGAAGCCCGGAGCTCATCAGGATGGTTGGGTAAAGTCCGTTAGCCTTCGCCACCTCCAGGGTTTTCCTTTCAGCGTCGCACCAGTACAGGTTTTTCCCGATCCAGTCGACTGCCAGGGCGTTCGGCACCGAGGTTCTGTGGATCACCTGAAAATTAAAACCAGTAAACTCAGAAACAAACAAAATGACCTATTAATAAACATAACTGACTAATTACTCAGCCCTAACGGGAGGGGTTTAATTATGTTGTAGTGGGAGAGGTTTATTTATGGTGTAGTGGGAGGGGTTTATTTATGGTGTAGTGGGAGGGGTGTGATTATGGTGTAGTAGGAGGGATTTATTTCTGGTATAGTGGGAGGGGTTTATTTATGGTGTAGTAGGAGGGGTTTATTTATGGTATAGTGGGAGGGCTTTATTTATGGTGTAGTGGGAGGGGTGTGATTATAGTGTAGTGGGAGGGGTTTATTTATGGTGTAGTGGGAGGGGTGTGATTATAGTGTAGTGGGAGGGGTTTATTTATGGTGTAGTGGGAGGGATTTCTTTATGGTATAGTAGGAGGGGTTTATTTATGGTGAAGTGGGAGGGGTGTGATTGTGGTGTAGTAGGAGGGATTTATTTATGGTATAGTGGGAGGGGTTTGATTATGGTGTAGTAGGAGGGGTTTATTTATGGTATAGTGGGAGGGGTTTATCTATGGTGTAGTAGGAGGGGTTTATTTATGGTATAGTGGGAGGGGTTTATCTATGGTGTAGTAGGAGGGGTTTATTTATGGTGTAATGGGAGGGGTGTGATTATGGTGTAGTGGGAGGGATTTATTTATGGTGTAGTGGGAGGAGCTTGAGTTTGGTTATGCCCCTTGTCTGTGTGATGGAGTGTCGCTGTATTACTAATAAATATTTTAATGAATAAATATAGCTGTCCATAACGCACTTGAACTTCGTTAAGCTCTCTCTCTCTCCACCACTAATCGCAGTCGTTAACTTCGTTAGTGTCAGAATCATTTAGCGTCTTCCACACGGCGCCGAGACGTTCTGCCTGAGAACAGTGTGTGTTCATTACACGAGCCGCTTCACATCCCACAGGCAATTTGTAAACTTTATTCTATCTGATGTAACACATCTGCAACTCTTTTCCTGAACCGCTGTGTGTGTGTTCTCTGTCTGAGTCAAACTGACTGCAAACTGCGCGTCAAACGTCGATTCTCATCACGCGGAGCAGAATTAAACGCTAAAAATACTCGAGTGCAGAGATAATGAAGTGCAGGCCGCGCCACAGGTCCTTCACTCCACTCAGTCTGAGCTGCGAGAGCGGCTCGGGTCCCACTCCTCTGGGGAACTCTGGGATACACTAAACCCCTGTGACCCATACACACACACACACACACACACACACACACACACACACACACACACACTCTATCTGTAATGCTTATAGGAGTGGCTCTGGGCGTGGTCTGTCCAGATTAAACAGAATCAGGTTGGTGATAGTTTTGGTTTTGTACTCAGAGTAGATTAGATATATATTTTTCCCATATTTGTGAGAACTGATCCCAGTTATTAACTGAAAACGTGGGTGAGGAACCGAGGAACCGTCGGACCACACGCTCAGGACAAGTGTTTGGATTTATCACTTCTTCACAGCTTCATAACTGATTTACACAGAACTGGAAAAATCACACACACACACACACACACACACACACACACACACACACAAAGATGATACCTTGAGATCGCTCCCATTTATACGCATCCTGCTGATCCTGCGTCCGCTCGGGCGACTGCTGTCAATCCAAAACATCAAATCTCTTCTGTAGTCAAAGTCCAACGAGACAACGTTACTGAGACCCTGAACACACACACACACACACACACACACACACACACACACACAGAGACGGTGTTCATCATGGAATGCAGATACGTGTTACTTGCAATATTTCATGTAATCAATCTTCATGAATTGCTTTGGCAACGATGTGTTTCTCATTCATGCCAATAAAGCACTGTTCAACTGAAGAGAGAGAGAGAGAGAGAGAGAGAGAGAGAGAGAGAGAGAGAGGGGGAGAGCAAATGGAGGTGACCCAGAGAGACAGGAGAAATGGGAGATAAAGAACCTGAAACAGAGAGAGAGAGGTGAGAGTGTTTTATTAATCAGTTATAAATCACAGATAAAATGTCTGTAATGATCTGAAACTAATCAGAAGTTCATTATCAGTGATGATGTCACGCTTCATTCCTGCTCCAACTCTGTCCTCAGTCATGAACTAAATTAATTAATTTAACTCATTAATCCATCACACACACACACACACACACACACATGCACAGTGCTCCAGTGTAAAGGAGCCAGCAGTAGTGTGTGTTCACATTACTCACCGCAGCAAAATTGGGAGGAGCTATACAAGGACACGCCCCTAGCACCTGAGCGGGACGTTTACCTCTAACAGTCCATAAACCTGAGACAGCGTTCAGCTTTACCTCTGACTCTGACATCACCTCCTGACTGACCAATCAGAGCGCAGGATTGAGTAGCAGTGTGTTGTGGAGCGTTACAGTACCCGGGCCGCGGTGCTCGAGTCCGTACCTGTTTCAGCAGCGTGTAGTTGGATCCGTCCAGGCTGATCCGTCTGATCTCATGGTGATCGGCCAGAATCAGAAACGGCTCTTCTGCTAAACACAAACCACAAGTGCAGAGCTGAACACCCGGATCAGTGGACTTTTACCGCTACAATGCTAATGTTGCTAACAATAACGAAAGTCTAATGTTGCTAACAATTAGAAATATCACGGTGCACTAAACGTGGTCGTGTAAACTCCTCGCTCGCACGGGGACAGAAACAGCTGCAGGGGAGAAACAATCACTCATCACTCTAGGCTCAGCCAGGGGGTGTGGCCTAAAGTCTGTAGGCGGGGCTTGGACATTAGAAGTCAGGTGAAAGAGTATAGCTGAGTTTTAAACTCCGTGGCAAAATTAGCAACATAAAACTACATGTTATACAAAACAAGAATCTGTGTCACATCTCATCTGATGAACTGGAGAAGTGTGTGTGTGTGTGTGTGTGTGTGTGTGTACCTGAGACAGCTCTGCAGCTGTGTGCGTCCGTCTCCAGAGGTTTGTATCCGTCTGCGCACACACACTTATACGACCCGTACGTGTTCACACACTGCTGGCTGCACGGGAATCTCTCTGCACACTCGTTAATGTCCACACACGTCCGTCCATCTGTCTTCAGCCGGAAACCAGGCCAGCACACACACTGCAGTGCAAACACACACAAACACACGGTCACAGGTGGCATCCAGCCAATTATAGGACCAATCCTTCCTTTACTCCACCTCTAACCACGCCCCTTCTCCACCACCACACGTGTCTCACACACAGACACACAGTGTATCTGGACAGAACCCGTGTGCGCTCTCCCACTCGGGGCGGATCTGTAGGCAGAGACTCAGGGTGGAGCAGCGCTCTCAGGTTCACTTCCAGGTCTGAAGCGTAAGGTTTGACTGACAGCAGGAAGCGGACGAAACGTGGCGGTGTGTCGTGGATAGCGGCGCGCTCTTTATTTTAAAAAGCGAGTCACCGAACAGAGCCAAAGGGCAGAGCTGGAGTTCTGCCGAAACAACATGATGTAATGCAGAGAGACCCGCTAGGTTACATCATGTTGTTTCTGCAGAGCTCCAGCGGTCGCACACGCGGTCGCTAGGTGACAGCGGTACAGGCAGTCTGAGCCCATAGACTCTGCACTTGTCAGGAGGACATTAGTTCCACACCCGGATCAATGTTACTGTGGTAGAGGAGAAAGAAAAGAGAAAAGAGAAAAGATCAGAACCATCTGCAGGAGGCAGCTTCACTTCTGAACAGGAAGAGTTTTCACAAAAGTGTGCATGAAAGTCTGTGCTTCACACACAGCTTAACACACAGCTTAACACACAGGCTCTACAGAAAATAAACTTAGGATGTGATTTGCTATTTACAAACTCAGCAGTGACGGCTCCATGCTCGAGACATTGTCATGATCACCAACACTCACTTTTTCCCCACCATGATTATTTTGCACTTTTTTTTTTTATCCTTAAACAACATTTTTGGTTGAGGTTTGTTCAGTTCTCTGTAATAAAACAAAACAACACAGGACGAGTGTGTGATTGATAATCTGATAAATAATCTATTTTGCTCTGATTCAGACTAACTGTAAGGACAAGTGGTGTGAGATCGACTTTACGTCCCCTTACTCAGTTTTTAGTCACTGGTGTGTATAACACAAACCTCTGAACTCTCACTGGGCCGATTTGCCATACTGTCGATTTCACAGCTGTGCGACTTAATGAGGGTACAGAGGGAGAGAACACCAGCAGTAGATTTTCTGTGTGTGTGTGTGTGTGTGTGTTATGAGGTGACAGATTGTAAATTTAATCTTGAGAAAGCAGCAGGAGGTGACAGAATGACAGTGCAGTGTGTAAACAGGAGAGCGGTAATGCCAAAACAAAAAGAAAAAGAAGAGAAGGAAATGAAATGAAGCAGACTTTCAGCTCCAGATCTGCAGAGTTCATGTTGGATTGAGTCGGGACTAAACGTCTAATCATGTGCTCTGTCTTCAGGAGATTAAAGCTGATTATAATTCCTCTCAGTGTCGGTGTGAATCTGTAGCAGTCTGAATGTAAACCATGATGTGGAGCTGACGGTGCGAGGCGGTGTGTGTTCCTGCCAGAAATGTCACATCGCGGCAGCACTTTACAGTAACACGTGCCAAACCTGTCCTACCTGCCAAGCCTTCTTTTTTGTGTGTGTGTGTGTGTGTGTGTGTGTGTGTGTGCGCATGAGTATGTGTATGTGTAGCTGTCAGCTGGTGTGCTATTTCCTGACAGCGCTGCTCTTTTCTCTGCTTTATCCTCAGTGTTGGTGTCAGGAATACGGCTGCTGCTCAGAACACACTCGTCTGAACCACATTTACAGAGAAAAGAGGGCGCTGTCTGCAACTACAGTGCTGAAAAACCATGACTCATCAACTATTCAACAACCCCCTTCATCCATCTGATCTCCAACACCCTCAAACGCTCTTCAACCATTTCATCTCCAAAGCTCTTCAACCATCTGATCTCCAACACCCTCCAATGCTGTTCAACCATCTCATCTCCAGCACTCTTCAACCATCTAATTTCTAATGCTCTTCAACCATCTCATCTCCAACACCCTCCAATGCTGTTCAACCATCTCATCTCCAGCACTCTTCAACCATCTAATTTCTAATGCTCTTCAACCATCTCATCTCCAACACCCTTCAATGCTGTTCAACCATCTAATCTCCAACACTCTTCAACCATCTAATTTCTAATGCTCTTCAACCATCTCATCTCCAACACCCTTCAATGCTGTTCAACCATCTAATCTCCAACACTCTTCAACCATCTGATCTCCAGCACTCTTCAACCACCTGATCTCCAATGCTGTTCAACCATCTAATCTCCAACACTCTTCAACAATCTGATCTCCAGCACTCTTCAACCACCTGATCTCCAATGCTGTTCAACCATCTCATCTCCAACACCCTCCAATGCTCTTCAGCCATCTCATCTCCAGCACTCTTCAACCATCTAATTTCTAATGCCCTTCAACCATCTCATCTCCAACACCCTTCAATACTCTTCAACCATCTCATCCCCAACACCCTCCAAGACTCTTCAACCATCTCATCCCCAACACCCTCCAAGACTCTTCAACCATCTGATCTCCAATGCTCTGTAACCAACTGTTCTCAAACACCCTAAAACACTCTTTAACCATCTTATCTCACTCACTCATATATACTGCTTTATCCTGTATTCATGGTCGTGGGGGGCATGGAGCCTATCTCAGGAAACAGGGCACGAGGCGGGGTACGCCCTGGACGGGGTAACATTCCATCACAGGGCACACACGGACAGTTTGGGAATGGGAAACTTTGGGAAGCTGAGGTTTAGTCCTTCAGCAATGTCTGCAATGCCAGAGAACCTTACCCAGAAAGCCTGTGCCCACCCTGCTGATATCACTCCCCATAATCGGTGTGCCTGTTGAGCATGTGTGTGTATGGACCTCGTGGGCCCTCTACCGGGCAGCCAATATCAGTGTCCAGAAATAAAGTCACTCAAAAAGGCCATGTCATGAAACATATTCATGGATAATGTTTGTTGCAGGTGAGGCAGATTCACACACCCATCCACCACCATCGGATAGAACGATTCCTAGAGTGTCTAGGAAGAAACAACGGTCTCTGTACTGATTCATGGGTGAATACATGTGCATCATGTAGGGCAGCATGGACAAATTACTTTAATTGCCTGATAGTACATGGAGCAGGCCTGGGACTTGACATAAAACCCTCATCATGGAGGGAGTGTGACTGGATCCCACGGTCAGGCCAATGACAATAAAATAGGCAAAATGGTCAGATATGACATAAATGAGTCACCTGGTCAACCCTCATTGTGGTGATGTTCAAGCCTCATGGGAATCTCAGGTCTATGACTCTGTTAAGCTGAAGCAGGTGTTAAAGACTGATACTACCATCTTGATTGGGTGGGTGATCACGTAGAGAGCTTATAATGAGGCCTATAATGGCTCGTTTCCTTCGCTGAAGACCTTTGAGTGCCTTATGGATGTCATCCTCCGGCCCAATTCACCACAACGTACCTGGACAGCATCATCGTTCACTCCCACACACTCCTACGGTTACTAAGTTGTCCCCAACAGACGGAGGTAACTTAGTAACCAAGGTGGGATGGAAGCTGATCAGGCCTCACGAAAATAAGATTGATAACAAGAAACACGCGGGGTAGTATCACAAACTCGGATCTATCTTCTCCTCTATCCTTCCCCATCTCAGACCTGACCAGGAAAAGACAGCGGGACAACATACAGTACATTAAACTAGTCCTGGATCAATGAGCTTGCTGGTTCTTAAAAACCTCAAGTTGTTCTTCACAGTTTACACTGAGGGGTCAGACTCAGGCCTGGATGCTGTACTGCTCCAAAGATTTAAAGTGTTCTCTTTTTGTCTGAAGGTTGCGGCCCCAATCCCATTGTGGTTGTCTCTTCTTCTGCTGCCACAGCTGCAAATAGCCACCAACCCTCTCCGCAGCTCAGATTCTAGCGATTGCCGCCCCGGGCCAGCTGGACTCACTGACCGCGCCTCCTCACAAGATGACACTGCACTTTATCGGTCTTGCTCTCTCCCACCCTGCTTTACCACAACTTTTAAATGAACACAAACAGACAGCTCCAAGGTTGGGATTTTGCGCGTTAACATCGCCAAGCTCTACAGCGATTAGGCTTCTTATCATTCTTACTACTCTATCTCTATCTTTATCCTACATTTAACACACACACACACACACACACACACACACACACACCTTGTAACCCACAGGCAGGTCGTGACAGTCCTGAGTGCACTGACTCACTCGCCGGTTTAAACACTCGTTAATGTTGCAGTTCCTCTCGTCTGATTGGTCACCGCAGTCGTCGTGGAGATTACACACACTGAGCAGCGGGATGCAGCGGCCGTTAGCGCACATAAAAAACGAGCCGTTGCACAAACTTTCTAAAACACAGCAAAACATAAAAACATGCATATTTATTCACAGATTATAATGCTGGCCGTGACAAACATAAATTAATTCAGTTACAGAATTCTAAAGGGAGAAAAACAAAGGTTTTTCTTTATTATATTGTGATCTTTGCTTCCCGATGTTCAAACAGACTACAGATGTACAAATCGAGTTTGGTCTGTTTGGAAAAAATGGTATTCTTTGAATCTAATGTTACTTCAGGAAGATAAAAGTTGTTCTGTATATTTTAGCTACATTTAATTAAATCGGTTGTTTACAATTATATCAAAGCCCCGCTGCCGTGTGCTTTTTCATTTCCTCCATGACTTCCTGCAAAAGAAAAATTAATGGAGAAACAGATGGTACTACATTTCCCATAAGGCCTGGCATGCTGTCAGTCAAACTCGCTTGCCGGCGTTCAGGTCTTGCCTGCGGCTGAACACTTCGGGTTTAGCGGTGCTTCGTCTGACTGGTCGAGACAGTCTGGAAAACCATCACACTCCCACTGGACACTGGGTAAGCACCGCCCATCTGAGCACTGGAACTCCGCCTTCCCACAGGCGTGATATTCTGAAACAAATATAGAGGACACTTTTTGGAGGGTTTATTCGTTACCCGTACTCAGGGCGGGGTCAGGTGCTCAGTGAGGCTGCATGACCCGACTCTGAACAGCAGAAACCTTCCTCGGGTACTTAAGTACACCCCCACTGTCCTCATGCGGACAAACTACTTCCTGTTGTAAGGCATTGATCTTTTACTGCAGTTATCAGTGCACACAAACAGCAAGGGTAAATTAAAATGCACACAAGATCACAGGCCGGCCTCCAGAGATCCTCATCAGTTCAGAGAGAGAGAGAGAGAGAGAGAGACAGTATATAAAAGAGAATAAAATGCGAGGTAATTTAGGGACACTAACTGCAGTGGAGAGACTCATCAGAGCCGTCACCGCAGTCATCATCACGGTCACACACAAAACGCTGCGGGATGCAGTCTCCATTACTACACCGATACGCCTCATCAGAGCATGTGAGATTCAGAGCTGAGGGACAGAGACAGACAGACAAGAAGAGAGACAGGCAGGAAGAGAGACAGGAAAGGGGAAGAGACAGACAAGAAGAGAGACAGACAGGAAGAGAGACAGGCAGGGGGAGAGACAGACAAGGAGAGAGACAGACAGGACAGACAGACAGGTAGAGTCAGTGACTTAATCATCACCACAGTTGTTTTATTATCATTAAGAGCACCAACACTGAAGTGATGTTTCACTAACAAACTTATATGCTCGTATGTGTGTTTGTGTGTGTGTGTGTGTTCACTTGTGTGTGAAAGTTTGTGTGTGTATGTTCACGTGTGTACGTGTGTGTGTGTGTGTGTGTGTGTGTGTGTTCACGTGTGTGTGTGTGTGTGTTACCACAGCCGGCTGTCGCGAGCTCATCACTCCCATCAGGACAGTCCCTCTCTCCGTCACACACCCATCGTCTCGACACACACATGTACGTCTCTGGGCAGCGGAAGGCCCCGGGGGCACACGACACCGCACCTACAGAGGGCCGCAGGGAGAAGTGGAGCAGTCAAATGAAGATTCACTCACTGACATGACGAGTCACTCGCCCACACACTCAGTAAAGTGAATACTGACTCGTGACTCGGTGACTCACACGCTGACTGACTCACTGGTTCTCCCATACATTTGGGAACCTGACTCGAGACGTTTAGTCGGAGTCATCATGTCTCAAGGTGACGCTGGAGTCGACACACGGGTACATCTTTAATATTTTGGAGATAAAAATGGGAAAGAGGAAAAAGGGCTGATAGTTTTTGATGCCTCCGAGTCCAACGCAGGATTCGGATGAGAGGTGAGCAGCTTTCAGAGCGAGAGAGGGAGCAGGCTGTAGTAATCACACATGCACACAGAGTCAGTGGTACTGACTCACTGACTCACTCACCACTACTCCACCACAGCCAACTAACTCAGGAACTGCCTCGGGGAAAAACGGGTGACTGAGTCACGAATGTACTGACTGAGTGACTCAGTGTTAAATGTTGACTCATCGATTCACACACTGACACAGTGATTCACTCACTAACTCTCACACTGACTCAGTGACTCTTGATTCACTCATTAGATGATTCTCTTCCACACTGACTCAGAGATCCATGTGCTGATTCATCTACTTACTCAATCGCTCTCTCACTCCTTTATGGAGTCATTATCTCACCTGTTCCCTCACTCACTCCCTCCCTCACTCCCTCACTCACTCACTCACTCCCCCTTCCCCTCAGTAGTGCACACTCGTGTTAACAGTCTGCTCATGAATATTTGCTTATAAATCAACCACAGCTATGAAATAAAATGTAATAAACGCAATCACAACCTCTTTTATTCTGATTTACTTCTAGACACTGATCTCTCTCTCTCTCTCTTACACACACACACACACACACACACACACAGCATGATAATCAGATAAATAAAAGGAGGCAGTACCGCAGAGCTCAGGGTTCTCATCAGCTCCGTCACCGCAGTCGTCCTCTCCGTCACACAGCCACTGACGAGACACACATTTGCTCACGGAGCACAAGAACTGATCAGATGCACAGGAGGAACCTACACACACACACACACACACACACACACACACACACACACACACACACACACACACACACACAGGAGCACAGTGTTTACATACACACTACAGTACTCAGATTAAAGACACGGACTGATAAACACCTGGATTAGTGTTGAGTGCATGAACACCGTCAACCTGCTCAGGGATACACACACAGTCTCACCACGCAGTGTGTTCTGTGTGTGTGTGTGTGTGTTCGTAGAGCTGTTGATCCCAGATGATCCTCAGACTCATTGGCTCTTAAACTGACCATGTGATAAAGGTGTGCACTGAGCCACACCCGGCCCCTCCCCCTCCAGGTACATGTTTAATTCTCGTTACATCACTCCTGTTCAGGTGATTCAGACTCGCTATGAGCGAGGTCACTGTTCACGTTGTTCCTGCAGCTTATTCTGTAGTAAAGTGTGTGTGTGTGTGTGTGTGTGTGTGTGTGTGAGGTTTATCACATGCAATTTATAATAACACTGTCCATGTTCACTATCACTAAACACTACTATCAGCTCAGTTATAATTAACGTCACACACACACACACACACACACACACACACACACACACACACACACACACACACACACACACAACATAAATACGCCTCTTTCAGCAGGATGATGTGTGTTTGCTCACTACTCAGCCGATTGATATGGGGATAAAGAAAGAACAGAAGGTCACAGAGAGAGAGAGAGACAGAGAGAGAGAGAGAGAGAGAGAGACAGAGAGACAGAGAGACAGAGAGAGAGAGAGAGAGAGAGACAGAGAGACAGAGAGACAGAGAGAGAGAGAGAGAGAGAGAGACAGAGAGAGAGAGAGAGAGAGAGAGAGAGAGACAGAGACTTTTGACTTTTTACAATCCTTTATTTTACAAATTTTGTTTTGTCTGACTCCGGTTCGGGGTCTTTTTGGGGAGTTTTTTTCCTCCTCCTTTTCGATCTTTTTTCCTTTTTGGTGCCTTGAAGGAGGGCTCTTCTTCCATCTCTATGTCCGCCTCGTCCCCTTGTGACAGTGCGGCTGCTGCTTCCAGTTGGCGGCTCTTCGCCCTTGTACCCATCGCCGCGAGCCCAGGTAGCTCCAGCGCTGCACCCGAACCCTCTGTGACCTTATCAGCTGTACTCGGCCTCTCCGGCGCTGGCCGCGTCACGTTGGGTTCCTCTCGGTCCGGTTTGGCCGAGCTCGTTGTTTCTGGTGTCGATGTAGCTCCAGTAGACTCTTGGACTGCAGGCTGGGCTTGGGGTTCGGTCTCTATAGGCTCTGGGTCGGCAGCGTTACCGGGTCCCTCAGCAGACGGCCGAGCTGTAGTCGCAGGGGGAGCGGCCTCGCCCGGCACGGTCGCGTCGTGACCCGGTCGCTCAGAAGCACCAGGATCGCTCTGTCTTTCGGGACAAGCACGGACCAGATGTCCCATCGCACCACATTTAAAACATTTGATGTCAGTGTCTGAGGAGGCGAATATGCTGTAGTCAAAGTTTTCAATTCTGAATTTAAAAACAGCATTTAGCTCTTCTACACCCTCTTTAAAGATCATAAAAACGACTCTCCTAAAAGACACCAGGTGTTTAATCAGTGGGGATTTACAGCCCAGGGGGATTTTCTTTATAGGGGAGACCAGTCTTCCATATCTGGACAGTTCTGTAGCGATGACACTGTCAGGTATGAAGGGAGGGACGTTGGACAAAACTATTTTCTTGGCTGGGGAGCTCAGGGGAGAAACCAGGATGTGCTCGTTATTAACACTGATTCCGTTCTGAACAAGTTTAGCCGCTTTATCAACACTATTTACAAACGTAACCACAGCGCTGTTCATGCGGGAAGCAGAGACGATGTTCTCATGTCCCACCACATCACCAACCGCCAACACAGACACCTCTAAACTCGCCGCGCACACCACGCCACACTCGCTTCCCTGCCGCACCGTGCATGCACAGAGAGACAGAGAGAGAGAGAGAGACAAAGAGACAGAGAGAGAGAGGGGGGGGGAGGAGGAGTGAAAGACAAGACACTGCACAGAAGTTACACACGTGGACAAAATTGTTGGTACCCTTCGGTCAATGAAAGAAAAACTCACAATGGTCACCTTTCATTGACCGAAGGGTACCAACAATTTTGTCCATGTGTGTGTAATTCGTTTCTGACACAAAGTTATTTTTTCTGTCTCATTCATGTTGACGGTTCCCTCACACACACACACACACACACACACTGTCAATTTACTGAGAGAGAGAGAAGAGACAAAGAGAATGAGAGAGCTACAGACAAACAGACAGACAGCAATGCAGAGAGATAGAGAGAGACAGAGGGGAAATAAGAAGAGATTTGAGAGTTTTAATAAATCCTCCAGGTCATTAAATAGACATTTCCCCTAATTCCTTACGACCCCCCCCCCCCCCCTTTTTTTATGGCTTCAGCTCTGTCCCACTCAGCTCAGGGTCAGGGACAGGTTCAGGGTCAAGGTCAGGTTCAGGGCGTGGCGTCTCGTCTCCTCTCTCAGGCTTTATCTCCATCCGGTCATTAACAGACAAGCTAACTTATTATCCACTTCATTAGCCAATCAGCTTTAACACTGATAAGAACACAATCTTATCATTTTGATTCAT
>CM059228.1:864294-869294 GCA_030347435.1 Clarias fuscus
ACGACAGTATGGGGTGTTCTTCCTGCTTCTTGCTTTCTGATTGGCTAGACAAGTGCGCTTCAGGAAAGAGGCGTGGGGGAGGCGGAGTTACAGACTCTGAGGCGGGGTGTGAGCTTGCCATAAGGAGTAGAAGATGTGGCTTTTTTTAACCCTTATGTGGAGGGAAATCTGGAGCTGAGGCGTCTGACTCTGTGGCTCGCGTTTACGCTGTATGTTTCCTATTGGATAAGAGCTGACGAGCTTCCACACAGAGATGGTCTTCTCCTTTAGCGCGTTAGTTCTGGTTCTGTTCCGCCTCCTATTGTTAGTTCCAAACCCAGGGCCTGCAATAAATAAGAAAAGTATCTAATCCCATTAAAAGTGAAACGGCTGTGGATCCAGACGCCCCGGCCGCTCTGCGTATCGCTCGGTGAGGAGAAATGTGCTGCCTTTATTTATCATCACGCGAACCCGAGTGTGTTTAATCCCGCGCACGTCACATTTCTTCACTTCAGGTGTCTGCTCTAATCCTCCTGAAAGCCTCGGGTTTCAGCTCAATTCTGCTTCGACAGGAACAAAAACTTCTCAGACAAAACAGCGTCTGGTTTTCGAGCCCTCTGAGCCGCTGCGTACTGCGTGTGTTTCAGAAATGTCAAAGCACAATGAGTAATGCAGCGGCGGCGGACTGCGGGGAAGAATACCAAACGACGGAGTGTGTCCGCGCGGCCGCGGCTGCTTTATACGTCGACTCAGAGTGCAGGGGGGACAGGGGCGGCTGCACATCACGGCTGTGTGACTCTTTCAAACGGTTTTAGGAAATACAGTGTAAATATATACAACACTTAAGGAAGAGTGCTAGATTTCAGCAATATCACACGGGAGGTCGTGCCGTTGTAGCGAATATCAGAGCAGCTGTGATGCAGTCGTGGGAACAAGGGCACAGCCTGAGCACGGACGATATCACAGCCGTGCTGATATTCAGTACGACGGCACAGCCCCGAGTGAGATATGCTTCTGGTACAGTTTCACAAACATCATTTATTATCGACAGATTCTGATTTGTTTTTTATTTAACCAGTTATTTTGCTCCGCCCACACATATCCTTTACGCCTGGTGGAACTAACAAAGGACAACAAGCTAATGCTAACCGTAACACAAATGCTAATCATTTAGGAGTTAATCACTGATGCTAACGCTGCTTTACAGACGTAAATTCTGACGCTATTAGTAATGTACACATTTCTTAAAGTCATGCTGCTGACCTGAGTGCGGTTATTTATATTTCACGCTAGGGTTCTGGTTACAGGTTTTATAATCTCTCTATGATCAGTGGGCCATGCGCTCTACACGTCCCTGTGATTGAGCCGTTACCATGGAAATGACGATGTATTAGAGCCAGTGTAATAAAACAACCCTGACCAATCATATTTCAGGACTGGACCACGCTGTGGGAGGAGAATGAGTGTAGAGTCTGTCTCTCTCTCTGTCTCTCACCGCAGTACTGTCCATCCTCGTCAGATTTGTCTTCACAGTGAGTGACGCCGTCACACGCCAGCTCGTAGTCGATACACTCTCCGTTACTGCACTGGAACTCTGAGCGTGCGTTGCAGGAGGAGTTCGGCGCTGAGGGGGGAGACGACAGCGTTAACGACACGGGAGCATGGAGGTGTGGTGTGTGTAATACACACGCAAGAAACACCCACCAAACACCTGTTTAACATCAGCACCATCTGTGTTCCTTTAACACTCTGCTCAAACACACACACACACACACACACACACACACACACAGCTATTATATTTATAGTGTGTCAGTGAAATGTTCTTCACAGACCGTTTCAACACCATGGACAAGAGAGAGAAAGAGAGTGTGCAAAAAAGTAAGATAGACAGAGAGAGAGAGAGAGAGAGAGAGAGAGAGAGAGACGGAGAGACAGAGCAAGAGAGAGAAAGAGAGAGACAGAGGGAGAGAGAGAAAGAGAGAGACAGAGGGAGAGAGAGAAAGAGAGAGACAGACAGAGAGAGACAGAGAGAGAGAGGGAAAGAGAGACAGAGAGAGATAGAGAGAGACAGAGAGACAGAGGGAAAGAGAGAAAGAGAGAGACAGAGAGAGAGACAGAGCGAGAGAGACAGAGGGAGAGAGAGAGAGAGATAGAGAGTGCAGTGTGATATAAATATGAAGGAGTCAGGGTTTAGATCAGTGGGAGCTCGACTCGACACACCGAGAGGAGAAACAACGTCCCTCAGTCTTTTTTCAATTATACATTTTTCTGATTTCTAATGTCTTATTTTCTTTTTCTTTCTCTTTCTATCACACACCTCTTAATTCTTTCATTTTCATTTCTGATTATTTCGCAGGGGAAGTGTGTGTTACTGCATTTAGAGCACTCTCTTTACTGCTTCTGTTTATTCTGTTGTTTTCTGGGGGGAACAGACAGAGAGAGAGACAGAGGACTTACATACACATCTGTTATCATGCAGTAGTTTTCTCTCTCCTCGACATGTGCAGGTCACCGTGGCGTTTGGGGTTAGAAGGCAAAGGTCACTGCAGCCTCCGTTATTCACATTACACAGAGAAAGCTCACCTGCACACACACACACACACACACACACACACACACAGGGAATGAGAATAATGAGAGAAACGGTGTTAGAAATAATAATCAGTAGTGTGTGTTCAGTTCTCTACATGATGTGATTGGTCGGTACACAGTTGATGATGTCATCAGTCCGGTGGTGTGTGAATCAGACCTTGTTGTAAATCTCTCTCTCTGAATTCCTGACCTCCTCTCTTTATCCCACTTCTCTCTCTCTCTTCTTTCACTTTCTAGTTTCCTTTCTGTAGCAGGAGTGGGTGTGGCTTAGTGTGAACGTGAGGTCATTAATATGGCAAACGCCGTCTCTCGCTTTCTTCCTGAAGAACACAGGCATGGACCTGTTACAGCAACATGCAGTCACTCGGGAGCTGGTTTGGGGGCCGCATGGGGACAACTGAGAGATTCCGGGTGCTGAGCTCCGAAATAAGAACTGAGAAAAAGAGCGACCTCTGCATGTGGCCATTGTAAGTAACTTACCTGTGCCCCTTCTGCTATGAAGATACTGGCCAGGAGCTCCTGACATGGTGCCAAGGACATGGCAGAAGCTTGCAGGCCACGCCCGACCCCACTGCTAACCCTGACCTCAACCCTGTTAACCCTGCTGGGCCAAGGAAGCAAAAACAGTGGCGATACATTAAAAAAGTTACACTCCCACCCCATAATAAACCAATTTCATCTGTGTCTCAGCAGATCATACAAGAGGGTAACTTTGGGAAAAAGCAGAAAGTGCACGACCGACTCAAACACTACTGGAGAAAAGTTCTGCAAAAGAAGCATCATTTGGTACGTCCGTCACATTGAAGAGCAAATTGCCCGGGTAGCCACAATAGTCTGACGGCACATGGAACACGCCCAGGCGGAACAAAGGTGAGACCTGTGGTGCCTGATCCAGCCCAGTGAGTTCCCACCAGGTGACCAGACCCTCTTTCTTCACCTTCTACCAAGTGCCATCTAAATGTTTATGGTTCAGGTATAAAGGGTCCTAACATGCTTGTCAGTAGACCTGGCCAAGTAAACTACCTCCTGCAACCGGCAGGCAGGTCGAGAGACTTTGATGGATCACACCTGCCCACTGTTTCACCTTTCACCAAACTACCAGGGTGTGCCCAGCTAAAAAATAGAGTCGAGCTTTCACACAACCAAATATATCAAGTATCCTACATCCCCAAAACCAGGTATGTACCTTCCTGGAACTGGCAGAGCAGTACCTTTTTTTTGTTCCTCACTTTTTATCCACTTCTTCGCCCCTCTTTTATATGAGGTTATATAACCAGGTTGCGAGGTCGCCAAGCACACATTCTAGGCCCCTCAAATCAGTGCTAACCTGCTTACCCATGCAGCATTCGTGTCTTCCTGGACCCCAGCAGAGGCAGGTCTAGGTGCGATACTCTCGAAAGAGTTTGGGAAGGAAAAGCATCCCATAAATTATGCAAAATAAAAAACACAGGTATCCCACAGCAATCTCTTCTCAATACTTGAGCTCCAGAAGCCGAGGTTAGAGAGTCCCTCTGTTGTGGACCAATACAGACTGTCAGGGTGGCCAGAATAACCACACACAGCTGGAACTGGCTGGAATGCCGATGTCAAATGGCTGAATCAAAACTGTGTCTTTTCCCTCCACACAGGTTCTGCTGATGGCTCTCTCCATTGGCCTGGAGGAGACACCTCATGCAGCAAAAGCAAAATTTCCAGCGGGGCAACAACCAAACTGATGCTGAAAAGAAAAGATCTATCTATCTATCTATCTATCTATCTATCTATCTATCTATCTACTGTATCTGTCTGTCTATCTATCTATCTATCTATCTACACACGTGGACAAAAATGATGGTACCCCTAACTTAATAGTTTGTTGCACAACCTTTTGAGGCAATCACTGCAATCAAACGATTCCTGTAACTGTCAATGAGACTTCTGCACCTCTCTGCAGGTATTTTGGCCCACTCCTCATGAGCAAGCTGCTCCAGTTGTTTCCGGTTTGAAGGGAGCCTTTTCCAGACGGCATGTTTCAGCTCCTTCCAAAGATGCTCAATAGGATTGAGGTCAGGGCTCATAGAAGGCCACTTTAGAATAGTCCAATGTTTTCCTCTTAGCCATTCTTGGGTGTTTTTAGCTGTGTGTTTTGGGTCATTGTCCTGTTGCAAGACCCATGACCTGCGACTGAGACCCAGCTTTCTGACACTGGCCAGCACATTTCTCTCTAGAATCCCTTGATAGTCTTGAGATTTCATTGTACCCTGCACAGATTCAAGACACCCTGTGCCAGATGCAGCAAAGCAGCCCCAGAACATAACAGAGCCTCCTCCATGTTTCACAGTAGGGACAGTGTTCTTTTCTTCATATGCTTCATTTTTCCGTCTGTGAACATAGAGCTGATGTGTCTTGGCAAAAAGTTCCATTTTTGTCTCATCTGTCCATAGGAC
>CM059228.1:871794-876662 GCA_030347435.1 Clarias fuscus
TCATTTTGTCTGACTGCTCACATAATCTCTAAAACATTAATCAGACATTATGATGACACAGTTGAGTAATATTATTTTGAAGTAGAGCTACTCTTACTGGAGTACATTTGTTTTGGCTCCTCTACACACCTCTGCACCTGAGGCACGAAAAGCAGAGTAACACAGGGTGCACTTACTTACGCATCATCGGAAAAGTGATAAGAAACAGAAACAATTTAGAACAGTGAATAAATAACAAACACGTGGAAATATCATAGTGTGTGTGTGTGTGTGTGTGCGAGTGCGTGTGTGTGCGAGTGCGTGTATGTGAGTGCATTTGTGTGTGCATGTGTGTGTGTGCGTGTGAGTGCACGTGTGTGTGTATGTGTGAGTATGTGTGAGTGCGTGTGTGTGAGTGCGTGTTTGTGTGCATGTGTGTGTGTGTGAGTGTGTGCGTGTGAGTGCATGTGTGAGTGCGTGTGTGTGCGTGCGTGAGTGCGCGAGTGTGTGTGTGTGAATGCATGTGTGTGTGCGAGTGCGTGCGTGTGAGTGCGCGTGTGTGTGTGTGAGTGTGTGTGTGTGAGTGTGTGCATTATTTTGAGGTTTATTGAAGTGTGTTGTAGGATCCATTTTCAGGATCTGTTTTATTTATCCGTCTGAGGTGTTTTTGAATAAACGATGGAAAAGTGCAAAAATGTCATGTTTTATAGAAGTTGAAATAAACAAACACACATACACTCACACACACTCACACATGCACTCACACACGCACTCACACGCACACACTCATACGCACACACACACACACACACACACACACACACACACACACGAACTCACACATGCACTCAAACGCACACACACACACACACACACACACACACACACACACACACACACACACACACACACACACACACACACACTCGCACACACAATGATACAACAAAAAGGGTCTTACAAATGAAATAGTTTGCATGAAGGTTATCAGGCCTCCTGCAGGTTACACATTACTGTTTGTGTGTTTTCAGGGATGAAGTCCGGTCAGATTCAGTGTCTGAATATAATCACCAGCACCACCATGACATGAGGTTAGATATATTTTAGCCCCGCCCACACATATTACAAATAACTGAAGTGAAAGTAACTGCGCCTTTGATGTCGTTTCCCCTTCGATGAATCTGCTTTCCCATCGGGTTAAAAATTCAGCCCCCCCCCCCCCCCCCCTCTGTGCCCGTACGTAGCCCTGGCATATCGAGCAGTAGCTCAGCCTCTAGTGCTTCATGTCACGAGTCACGATTCAGACGCTGTAGCGATTCACAGAGAAACAGGAACTTTACACTGACCATTTCAGTGGTTTTCCAGAGACATGAAATTTAAACCCTCTGTGTGTGCGTGTGCGCGTGTGTGTGATCAGTCCGTGTGAAGGTGTTTTACACTCACGTGTCTGAGTGAACCGTCGTATTCACATCTCTCCACAGAGCCCACGCTGCTGTCAGAGAAGTAGAGTTTCTCAGCCCGAGGGTCGATGGTCAGAGCGCCGGGGGTCAGCAGACCCTCGGTGACGATCACCCGCACGCCCCCGCCCCCACACTGACGCCCTCATGATACTCGCCTTCTTCTCACTCCAGTTAGTCCAAAACATCAGGCTGGAGAGGGGGGGGAAGAGACGGAGAGACAGAGCGAGAGACTTAATGATCTGTCGACTCAAAGTTTAACAGCAATATTTTTTTAACAAAACGCACATTAATTAATTAATTACTCCTCAGTGGTGTGTGTACTGTAAGTCCACTAATTAAATTGTCTAGCAATTAAATTCCAAGTGAGCGACATCACGAGCACAGCTAGTAAAGTAAATAAATGAAAACTCAACACTGGAGTAAAAATGAGTAAAGTTAATTTTCATTTTAACTTTATAAAAAAAGAAAGAAAAATTATAAACAGAGAACAACACGTCATTTTGCAAACAAACAAACAAAAAAATATATATAAATAAATTTAAGCACACACACACACACACACACACACACACACACACACACCAAATAAGCCCCAGTCATTTTGTATGTATTGTTATACATTTGGGTGAACACACTCACTCACACACACACACACACACACACACACACACACACACACACACACACACACACACACACACAGTATTTCCTTCCCGTATGATCTGTGCACATAGATTTATTTACTTGTTAGTTTGTTTGCTTGTTTGTTTTTGTAGAAAATGCACAAAAAAACTTTGTAGTCAAAACAATATTTTATTACATCATCATCTCACTTTTCCTCCAAAAACAGGTGTGTGTTAATGATGTGTGTTTGTGTGAGAGTGAGGGTGAGATCACCGCGTGTGATTTTCAGCAGGCTCGACTTTGACAGCGCTGTCTAAGGGCTGCTATGCTAATAAGCTAACGCAGGTAAGACGCGGCGTAGCTCCTAGCAGACGCAGCCTCATTAGCACCGTGACAGGATGACAATGCAGTACACGGTTAATAAGCTAACAGCACAGGAAGCGGCGGCGTGTCAACGCTCCTGCAGAGTGACACAGCACAAAGTGACTCACAAGCCAATGCCTGAAACCTCACGCTGCTAAAAACTTTAAACACACATAAAACAGGGAAATACCTCAGCGTACAGAGCCGGTCCTGTCAGAGGAACGCTAACTGTTAGCTAATGATCTGTGTGCTAATTACACTGGACTCTAAGATGTTATAATGCAGATTACAGCATTCATAACCTCAGACTAATTAGCGACCAGATATGAGCAAGTGGAACCGCAATGTGAAATATGCCTTTAATTACGTGTGTGTGTGTGTGTGTGTGTGTGTGTGTGTGTCTCTGGTTTCACCTCGTCACAGCGTTGTATATTTCCGATCTTTATAAAATCAGGAAAACGAACGCTGCGTATGCGCGACGGCGTCTAATTGCCGCACGCTGCTGCTCTCCTGATTGACCTCTCGGAACAGACGGGCCCGCGAGCGAGCCGCGGGGAATTCGCAGCATTTCGGCATGTGATTTCGGCTCTTACAGAGAAAGACGCAGGTGGGGGAAAGAAACGTCATTAGTTGTGGATGACGTTTGAAGCGAAGAGTTTGCGGGAGGTTCATAGTGAAGTCCTACAGCAGCTAAAATAAACTCGCACACTGATGTTACTCGTCTCAAAGGGGTCTCACATGCACACACTCCACACACACACACTAATAGGTATCAGTACACTGTGCAAACACACATTAAGCAGCAAAAATGCTTAATGTGAGTAAATGCTAATATTCAGTTGTTCTGAGGTTGTCTTTGCTTCGTTTAGTGATTAGTAATCAATTAGCTTAAGCTTAATCAATTAGTACAATGGTTTAGATTTGCTTGTCTTTTTATCAGTAATTTTTTCCGTGATGCTGGAACTCAGCTCACACACCCAAAGGAATCCACACTCCTTGCTCCACTTAGTGCTGAAGGGGCAGCGTCTGTTCGGCACCCCTTTCAACATGGAAAACACAGACCCGTGTCTGGCATGTCTGGTGGTGAAAAATAACCGGTACGAGGCCCAATATAAACGGACGCCAGCGCATCAGCCGAGTCAGTAGAAATGTGTGTGTGTGTCTAAAAACGCTGACATTGTGTTTCTGTATTCACAGACAGCACTGTTGTCGACTCTTTTTCCCTCGCTGGCTGCCAGCCGAGATCCCACCACCGCCAGAACCTGACCTTGGCCCTTGGCCGAACTCACCACTGATGGCTGCCACCTTGCCAAACAGCCAGTGCTGCCACCCTGACTCAACAACCCACCAGAGAGCACGTTTTTTACTATTCTACTCTGCAGCACAGACACTTATCGCTCTCTCTCTCTCTATATATATATATACACCTTCCTCCAGAGCAACCCCTTTTGTATCTTAAAGAGCATTTTGTCCTTCTCATATTTGGATGTTCTGTGGATGTGTTCTTCTTGCCTTGTCATGTGTTTTACACCGGTGGAAAATGTGGGCAGCAGATGCACACCACGGCACCAGGCTCATGTTCGAGCAATACCTCTGCAGTGAGACAGACCCTACAGCAGCTAGCAGTTACCCAGGACGTGGCCCGAGGTTTACATACCACTACTGCAAAACTTCTCCAAAATCGTTATCTTCAGGAACTTTCTGCCACTCAGCTCCCAGACTCCTGTTGAAACAGTCAGAGGTTTCCGGCCGAGACTTTCCTCAGTGATGATACAGAGGCATACCTGCTCACATTCAAGTGAAGAATAGGTCCAGGCCCTTACCCACCTGGTGACGGAGTTTCCCTCTTACCATGGGTGAGGCAGGTGACTAGGACAAGATCCAGGAATGCTGTGGGCTCTGTGCAGAATAGGCTGCCACTTAATCACACAAGTGGACCTACTGGGCCGATGCCACATCCCAGATCATGCTAGATACCCTTAGGAGTACTTGCCTGTGGCTCCAGCATGACCGGTACACAGGTGCAAAGGTTCCTGCGCTCCCTCCCTGGAAGGAAGGGAAGACCACCAAGAACATGGTAGAGGTCACAGAGTCAGTGTCAGGCCTGTCTCATTGTGGGACCCTCCGGTGTCCTGTCTGACTGGCCTATCCTTGTACCAATGATCCGGAATTTACCTGTACCCTTTTTGTAGGGAGAAACTAGACCTGCTTCCCAAGGGAGGATGTCAGGACAGAGAGGACTAAGGCCCTATACCAACAGCCCTAGTTTTCTTTCTATGAGCACCAGTATGTAACCCTGGACCAGGAGCCAGGGGGCAGTGCAGATGGAGACAGAAGGTGAGCCCTCATTAACCCCAATCTCCTGTTCTCCATGTCACTAAGAAGAAAGACTATCACCTATATGAGATCAAAGAGCCCATCAGCCCCTGGTCCAGCTCCAGC
>CM059228.1:877162-897162 GCA_030347435.1 Clarias fuscus
TCCCTGTTCGGTTTGTCTCGGACCGCTCTACGTCAGAGTGTCCTCCTCCTCCTCCTCCTCCTCCTCCTCTTTCTCCTCGTCCTCCATACTGGACTCAGGCTTTAGGTGTTGTTGTTTTGCGTGATGTCTCCTCCCTGAGCTCCTGAACTCAGCTCCATTATTAGCCTGAGGGTCACTAGTGTTAGATCCTGTTCCCTTTTTGAAGCCAGAACTTTCAAACTCTCTCTTTTTGCATCATGAAGTCGGCTCTGCTGCAGCTTTGTCATCACTCTGCTCACTTCCTGTTGACTGACTGTTGTTGCCCTGATTCTTAGTCTCACCTGTGTTTTTCTGACCCCTGCTGCTCCCTCAGCGTCTGGCGCCGTCTGAGTCACTTTGTCTGTTTTCGCCTCCTCGCTCCTGCTCCGGTCAGCTGAGGAGGGTTTCTCAGGAACAGCTCGGATTCCTTGTCCCTCCATTCCACAACCAGTAAACTTTATGGGTCCTGAGGTTATAAAGACTGCTTACTCAAAATCATCCACTTTCATATTCAACACCTGGTCTGGTTCATTAAGAATAATGAGCGCTCGCTGTCTGTTACATCCTGCAAGCAGCTTCAGAGAGGAAACGAGTCCTGTTGTTTTCCACAACATTGCCCACCTCTAAAACACACTCCTGAATGCAGCGTGCCGGCTGACTAAGACCCCTGAGACCGTTCTATGGACACGCCGTACAAATTCAACTTTGCAAAGATAAACGATAGAAAAGAAAGGACTCCCACTTACAGACGTTCTCTCTCAGCATGCACTCTCACACTCACTCATCTCACACTCACTAATCTCACACTCATCACACACTCACTCATCACACACTCACCATACACTCATCTCACACTCACTAATCTCACACTCATCACACACTCACTCATCACACACTCACCATACACTCATCTCACACTCACTAATCTCACACTCATCACACACTCACTCATCACACACTCACCATACACTCATCTCACACTCACTAATCTCACACTCATCACACACTCACCATACACTCATCTCACACTCACTAATCTCACACTCATCACACACTCACTCATCACACACTCACCATACACTCATCTCACACTCACTAATCTCACACTCATCACACACTCACTCATCACACACTCACCATACACTCATCTCACACTCACTAATCTCACACTCATCACACACTCACCATACACTCATCTCACACTCACTAATCTCACACTCATCACACACTCACTCATCACACACTCACCATACACTCATCTCACACTCACTAATCTCACACTCATCACACACTCACTCATCACACACTCACCATACACTCATCTCACACTCACTAATCTCACACTCATCACACACTCACCATACACTCATCTCACACTCACTAATCTCACACTCATCACACACTCACTCATCACACACTCACCATACACTCATCTCACACTCACTAATCTCACACTCATCACACACTCACTCATCACACACTCACCATACACTCATCTCACACTCACTAATCTCACACTCATCACACACTCACCATACACTCATCTCACACTCACTAATCTCACACTCATCACACACTCACTCATCACACACTCACCATACACTCATCTCACACTCACTAATCTCACACTCATCACACACTCACTCATCACACACTCACCATACACTCATCTCACACTCACTAATCTCACACTCATCACACACTCACTCATCACACACTCACCATACACTCATCTCACACTCACTAATCTCACACTCATCACACACTCACCATACACTCATCTCACACTCACTAATCTCACACTCATCACACACTCACTCATCACACACTCACCATACACTCATCTCACACTCACTAATCTCACACTCATCACACACTCACTCATCACACACTCACCATACACTCATCTCACACTCACTAATCTCACACTCATCACACACTCACTCATCACACACTCACCATACACTCATCACACACTCACTCATCACACACTCACCATACACTCATCTCACACTCGATCATCTCACACTCATCTCACTGCTGCTTCTTTGCCTACAACAAAGACTGTCTTCATCACAGTATGGAAAAAATAAAGGAATGAATGTAACTCTCTCTCTCTCCCTCTCTCCCTCTCTCTCTCTCTCTCTAATACACTGCATCCTCTCTGTTCACTTTTCCTCCTTCTGCTCCTGAGATTAGTGAACCTGAGCAGGAAGGAGAGAACACTCTTCATCTCACACTATAATTCATGGGAGAAACACTTAATTGGCTCCTTTGGGATAAAAATTGGCTTTAAAAAATAGATTAAAAAAACAACGCTGATGAACTAGAAAAGGCGAGCGGCTCAGAGAGGCAGAGGAAATAAACTGGAAAAGATGATGAAACAGGAGAATAAATAATGAGATGAGCGTGATGTGCAGAGAGGAAGGGGAGATGGAGGAGGTGTGTTTGAGAAAGCTGTTGTTCAGCTCCATCTAGTGTTTACACACTGATACAACACTGAACTCACACTAGCCGTTAGTGCTAAACTTCCATTTCCTGTTAGCTACATTAGCACAAGGGCTCCACAGAGCAGCTCAAAATAAATCTTTTTTTTTCCCTTTAAGAAAAGGAGTTAAAAATGTTGCATGTGTGTGGCTGTCTGTCTGTGTGGCTGGCTGTCGCTAGTTTAGTGACTTTTCGTCTTCTCTGGGTTTCCCGGCTGGAATCCACCGTGTTGAATTAGCGCCACCTTCTGTTCTTAATCTCCCTCTTCCTGCTTTCACTTCAAAACCTCTTTTCTAGTTTCATCGCTCTTAATAACCTCATCAAATACTTTCTTCCATGAGGTCAGTCCTCTGAGGACGAGCTAACCTCTGCAGTGCTGCTCTGATACGAACACGCTTAAGGGAATAATCAGTCTGAGGAACTTGGAAAGGTCGAGTACACTGTGAGTATTTTAGACAAGGAAGAAAGTATTTGATGTTTTTTTAAGGCTGATGGATTAAAAAAGAGAAGAGGATTTAAACGGAATGGGAGATGAGGGAAATCAAGAACAGAAGGTGGCGCTAATGCCAACTGGCGGTAAACAGACAAGACAAGAAGACAAACACAGCATGGAAGACTGGAGTGGACTGGAAAATCGGCTTTACAGGACGGGGAAGATGAGGGAGAGTGAGACCTGTAGGTGGCAGTAATGCAACATACTGGAGGCCAAGCACCATAAAACAAAAACAACATCTGCTGTTCGGTACAAAAAGAAGCGACATAATGACATCACTGTACCAGAACAGCCAATCACACACTTTATTTATTACTTACACAACTAAAGAGAAAATGTACCTTTAATGTAGGAGAATGTGTTGCTGCAAATTCAGCAGAAAAAAATCATAAACTTTGATTACTGTAAAGACCACAATACACACACACACACACACACACACACACACACACACACAGGGTAATGTACAGTTACTCGTTATGTATAGAGGGGTTTGTGTAGGTGTGAGTCAGTAAAGTTAAGATATGAAGCTAATTGCTCTCAGTGCTGCTTCATTTCATTGTTATTACCCTAAACGAGGGGTGGAGCCAGATGCAGTACCCACTCTGTGACGGGTACACTGCCAATCTGTCTTATACACAAGGCGAGATAATCAGTTCAGAAGATCCAGGCATGAGGTTCTCAAGCTAGCCAACGCAAAAACTCCTTTGAATATAAACGTGAACACAACTAGGCATCCAGGACTCACACAGCAAGCAACACACATACACACACACACACACACACACACACACACACACACACATACACACACACACCCTGTCCCCTGGCTGGCACTGCCCAAGCTTTACACATCCACACACCACCCTGTGCCAATCCTCTGAAAGTGAGTTCCGCTGAAACGCTAAAATTCACAGCGGAATTCATGAATAAATCTGATGTCAGACTTTAATACAGAAGCCCAGGCAGGCGACGTGTTGGTGACATTTCATCTGAAGTGTAAACTAATAATCAATAAACCCGGCTTATTAATACAGTGTGTGCTTTTCAATATCAAGCCTAAATAATGAGCTACTTTACAAAAGCACCTTTAAATCTAACAGTTCGCTGTAAGTCCAGGTTGTTTAGTAACAGACTATTTGACAGAGGTTGGAGGTTAAGACTTTTAATATTACACACAAATCAAAAACAGGATCCGGACCAGGAACACGAGAATAACCAACCTGAACAGAACTGAACAGGTCTCACTCGGACTCAGACAGACCATAAATAACCAGACCATCAGTGTGAGTCAGAGCCTGGTGGAATCATACAGACACGAATCAGGACAGGCAGACATGAACACTGGTCAATTAACACAAGAAGCGAGAGTGAGACAGTGAGAGACATTTAGGGATTAAAGTCCCAAACACACACCTAGCAGTCTGGGGTGGAGCAGTCTGCCCTCCAGAGGTCACTCCAGACACACAGTCTAGACATGTGACTTTTAAAATGATGTATTTTTGTTTTATTTACTTCACACAGACATCAATCCTATACTGTATGAGTTTGACAACAAGAGTTTGAGTAAATATAGCATTTGTTTTTTATTATTGTATATATTAATTTATTCATTCATCATCTATTCCACTTTATTCTGTACAGGGTAGTGGTGGGCGGAGCCTATCCCAGGAGACTTAGGGCACAAGGTGGGGCACAATCTGGATAGGGTGCCAATCTATCACAGGGCGCGCGCACACACACACACACACACACACACACACACACACACACACACACACACACACACAATGGGCAAGTTGTGCAGCCTATTGCTTGAAGATTGTCTTTGGACTGTGGGAGGAAACACATGCACACACACACACACACACACACACACACACACACACACGAGGAGGATTAACATTTACATTTGTGGTGTTTGTCAGAAGCCCTTTTCCAGAGGGACTTACAGAAGTGCTTTAGGACGTTTTCACTGTCGGCAAAATTGATTTGTACCACACTCAGGAATGCACACACACACACACACACACACACACACACACACACACACACACACACACACACATACAGACACACACTCTCTCCCCCACTGGCCAGCATTCAAATGATCATTTATCATTCCTCAGAGAAACAGTGTGCACGCAGCTTTTTGCGAGCCATTAAACACAAAGAGGAGACGAGAACGAGGGCGACGGTCTTCATGCTGCACCTAATATTATTGATATTTCAGAACAAAACGTAAAGAGAGATGCTCTGCCGTTTGTCACGTGGTGTTCACTGAGCTCCTGAACATCCTGTCTAATGAAAGGTACACGATATCGCCCATGTATATACTCCACCCACCCTGTGAGGATCTGATATTTATAGTATGATAATGAGCAGTGTCCTGACACGCCCTTTCATTTATATTTCATTTATATTTTCATTGTGTTTTTATTTGTGAGTCTTTAGCTGAGTATTAAAAGCTTTATTCCTCTTAAAATGGAGTAAACTATGGAATAATTAACAGTAACAGTAAAGAAACTACATTGCATGATGTTATGTAGCCACTAGATGGCTCTGCTGCACTTTATAACAAAAATACTAGTCTTAATATAGAGATTTATCACTAAAGTGGATCTCATTTTGACATTATTTATACCAGTAATCGAGTCTGATTTGTTTTTGAATAATAAACACTGTGACAGGTGTGTGTGTGTGGCAGGTGTGTGTGTGACAGGTGTGTATGACAGGTGTGTGTGTGTGGCAGGTGTGTGTGTGACAGGTGTGTGTGACAGGTGTGTGTGTGGCAGGTGTGTGACAGGTGTGTGTGACAGGTGTGTGTGTGGCAGGTGTGTGACAGGTGTGTGTGACAGGTGTGTGTGACAGGTGTGTGTGTGACAGGTGTGTCAAGTCAAGTCAATTTTATTTATATAGCGCTTTTAACAATTGACATTGTCGCAAAGCAGCTTTACACAATAAAAAGAAGTAAGTTTGTATGCAATGTGTATGAATCAAAATGATAAGATGGTCCCTGATGAGCAAGCCGAGGGCGACGGTGGCAAGGAAAAACTCCCTGAGATGGTAATAGGAAAAAACCTTGAGAGGAACCAGACAGTGTGTGTGTGACAGGTGTGTGTGACAGGTGTGTGTGTGTGCCAGGTGTGTGACAGGTGTGTGTGTGTGAGACAGGTGTGTGATAGGTGTGTATGACAGGTGTGTGAGACAGGTGTGTGACAGGTGTGAGACAGGGGTGAGATAAGGTGTGTGACAGGTGTGTGAGACAGGTGTGTGACAGGTGTGAGACAGGTTTGTGACAGATGTGTGACAGGTGTGTGTGACAGGTGTGTGACAGGTGTGAGACAGGTGTGAGACAGGGGTGAGACAAGGTGTGTGACAGGTGTGTGAGACAGGTGTGTGACATGGGTGAGACAGGTGTGTGACAGGTGTGTGAGACAGGTGTGAGACAGATGTGTGTGTGAGACAGGTGTGTTGTGACAGATGTGTGGGACAGGTCTGTGTGACAGGTATGTGACAGGTGTGAGACAGGTGTGTGAGACAGGTGTGAGACAGGTGTGTGTGACAGGTGTGTGACAGGTGTGTGACATGGGTGAGAGAGGGGTGAGACAGGTGTGTGACAGGTGTGTGTGACAGGTGTGTGAGACAGGTGTGTGACAGGTGTGAGACAGGTTTGTGACAGGTGTGAGACAGGTGTGTGTGTGACAGGTGTGTGACAGGTGTGTGAGACAGGCGTGTGACAGGCGTGTGACAGGTGTAAGACAGGTGTGTGTGACAGGTTTGTGACAGATGTGTGACAGGTCTGTGAGACAGGTGTGTGTGACAGGTATGTGACAGGTGTGTGAGACAGGTGTGTGAGACAGGTTTGTGACAGATGTAGGACAGGTGTGTGATACAGGTGTGTGACAGGTGTGTGATACAGGTGTGTGACAGGTGTGTGTGACAGGTGTGTGTGACAGGTGTGTGAGACACTTGTGAGACAGGTGTGTGACAGGTGTGTGTGACAGGTGTGTGAGACAGGTGTGTGACAGGTGTGAGACAGGTGTGAGACAGGTGTGAGACAGTAGTGGGGCTGCACCCTGGCCTGGGGGTTAGCAGGATCATCCTACACAGGTGTGTGACAGGAGTGTGCCAGTGAGACAGGTACACACACACACACACACACACACACACACACACACACACACACACACATACACACACACAACCTCCAGCTCAGACGGATCTGTGTGTATCAGACAGGTCATACACACATTCCAATGCATCACCCAGTTCAAATAATCCATCAGGCGATAACTGCAAATCTGTCAAATAATAATAACCGGTTGTCATTAGTAAAGACCGTCTCAGTGTGTATTTAAACACATGAAGATCTTAGTGCTTCCTCATCTTCTTTGGCCAGACGAAATAAACCCTTAACACGGATCTCACACTGAACCTGAGCGCTGTGTTACTGTCTACAAGCCGAGAAGAAAACCTGCCCCTGTGTCTCGTCTGCTCTCATCTTACAGTGAGGAGTGCAGTGTTTACTGTCCTTCAGGGCAGCACGGTGGTGTAGTGCTGAGCGCTGTCGCCCCGCTCCTCAAGGTCCCAGCTTTGATTCCCACTTCAGGGGTTGTGTGTGTGTGTGTGTGTGTGTGTGTGTGTGTGTGTGTGTGTGTGTGTGAGTGGAGTTTGCATGTTCTCCCCGAGCTTGGTGAGTTTCCTCCGGGTACTCCAGTTTCCCCTCACAGTCCAAAGACACACAGATCAGGTTAACTGGCGTTTCGAAATTGCCCGTAGTGTGTGTAATTGTGTGTGTGTCCTGCAGTGGATTTTCTCCTGCATCCAGGGTCTACCCCGCCTCGTTCCCCAAGTCTCATGGCATAGGCTCCGCCCCCATGACCCTGTATACAGAATATCATGGTATAGACAATGAGTGAGTGAGTGACCTTCAGGATTTCTCCTTACTGAGCTGATCATCATTTATCACTCTGATGAACACACACACACACACACACACACACACACACACTGGTCACTTGTCTGTTTATTGGCTGCAGTTCTCCACTCAGCCACCATGTGGCAGCAGCGCAGTGCATAAGAACACACAGATCCAATTTAAGGCTGACATGCTGCTCTGCTCATCACTCATATAGAGTGATTATTTAAATCTGTCATATCATCAAATATCACTATGTACTGAAGACACAACTCAGTGAGGCAGCAGGTGTGTGTGTGTGTGTGTGTGTGTGTGTGTGTGTGTGTGTGTGTGTGTGTGAGAGAGAGAGATTTATAATAATGTGTATCAGTGCAGTGTGTAATGCACAATCTCTCACAAACAAGTGTTTAATCTCTCCATGTGTCAAGTTATAACAAAGTAGAAAACAGCTAGGTCTTTACACAGGGTTAGAACAAGGTGTGTTGTGTGTGTGTGTGTGTAATAAAAACGCTCCAAAACCACACAGGTCACGTTCTGATGGGCGTGGCCTAATATTCTAATCTCCACACTTGATTGACAGGCTTCTCCCTGTGACTCCGCCTGCGACAGAGTTCAATTCTACAGTGAGAAGTTTGGAAAGAAAAGTAGAAAGTGAAAAGCACTGAGTCTCTCACCTGCTCTCCCTGGAGTTCCTCTCCTCTGGCTCATATTTTATGGAAGTGTTTTTCCTTTCTGCTCTTTTTCAGACACTCACACACACTCTCACACACACACACACACACTCACACACACACACACACACTCTCACACACACACACACACACACTCACTCACACACACACATACACACACACACACACACTCACACACACACACACACACACACGCATACCTGTTTTTACTACCTGGTAAGGACACATGACTTTCTGCTACCTGGTGGGAACCACCCTTTCTGAGTGGTCTATAGACAAGGCAGAAACTGATCCACACTCCATTTACAGCCCTTATTACAGATATCACTCGTAAACTTGAGGCTGAACCTCAGAAGACTGACCTGACTTTTTACAACCTGCTGGGGACCCCGTCAGGTAGAACGTCCTGGTGGGGACCTGTGACGTAATGTTTTCATATGCTAATTAACGACATCACTGTGTGTGTTTAAAAGCATCCCAGTGGGGACCTCACCCCAAACTTGTTAAATAAACAGAGATCAACAGGTGCCTCCCTGCCAACCATCCTAGATTCTGCCAATTCTGCCAATAATGTGATGATTTTTCTTGACTACATCTAGCCGTGCAAGAAAACATGCGAGCTACGTGACACGTGATTAATAAGGTAAGCCATCTTTCACCAATGTTGTAAAATAGAGAAAGAGCGAGAGAAATAACATTTAAGTAGCATATTCTTCACCTTGGACCTTAACCTTGAATATAAGTGCAACTGTTCCATATTTTTCTTTTCTGCAGTAGGCAAACCTAGCCACCACTAATCACATCTGTATTGCACACACATTCAAATCCAAATCAATTGTATTCAAATAAATTGTTCTTTGACAAAAAGTAGCTCTGACTAAACTTTATTTGTCATTTCTATTAGACAAGCATTTTGGCTTTAAAGTGCAACAGTGTACTGTAGAAATACTAAACACATTTAACTTAACATGTTCTTTTGTCTAAACTGAAAATAGATTTTTTGCAAAAACAAATAATTCCATTTTTAAAAATGTTCAAAAATCATGTGCGTTAGTTAACTGTATTTTTTAACCCGTTCTTTTCACTGTGCATTCCAATTAATGTGTCAAACTATAGTTGGGTTATTTTTGTTGGGTTAAATAATTTTTGAAAATTCTCAAAAATAGAGTTATTCTTTTCAAATATAGGTTAAATTAAATTTTCCATATGATAATGAGATTTTTTTTTCAGAAGAGGAGAAGAGAAGAGGAGGAGAGAAGAAGAGCAGAGGTGTACAAATGCAAAAACTGTAGAGATCTCACTGTAGTAATACAAGTTCAAAAACATCTGTAACAAACGCAGCAAAAACGTTTCTTTAGCACCTAGTGCTCGACATTCCTGCACAAGAAAAACTGAGACGTGATTATTTTTTCCTTTTCTCACATTCCCTCTTGAATGCTGTGATTCGGTTCTTGATATAGAACTTGACTGATTCCCAGGTTCTGTGTTTAAGCAATACCGGCGCTGACCTGATGCAGTCTTCACACTGCCTTTTCCCCGGTACCCTGCCAGATGTGATGCAGTCCAATAATTTGTTCTCGACTGCCTTCACCTCCTCTTCTGTCCACTTCCTTTTTGGGCATCTTGACACACCTAAAAATGACAATAATTTTACCTCAACTTTAAAGAGACAGTGTTTCACCTTACTTTAAAAAGCTGAGTGTAGAGTACACAACAGAGGTAAAGTACACTAGAACATCTGCATTCAATACTAAGTAGAGTACCGGACCATTACTCTTGATACCCATGAGATTTTACTTTCTGTACAATGTACAGTAGCTCCTAGCTAGATCACCAAGACATTGTAGATTACAAGGTGTGTGCATGCGTCACACTCAGGCTAAGCTATTAGAGAGTATGTGGCAGGTGTAGCCATCCACTCCCTGTGTATCAGTTGTATAGGTAAGTAAATATGGCATGCATACAAGAAAATTGTGCATTAACTAGATTAACAGGGGCACTTTAAAACAATCTCCATCACGGATTTTTGAAAATGTGTAATGTAGCTGTATGTGAATGTACACTGACCACACATCATAAATAAAGAAAGAAAAAGTTGACTCTGCTCAAGTCGTTTTTAGATTGAATCCCATTTCACAAAGTTCAGAGTTGTTCTACATGGACATCCCACAAAAACTTAAACCCCAGACACTAGAACTCACTTGTGTGAATAACCAATCACAAGAGACTGGGCCGTCTAGCCAATAAGGGAGCAGAGTAGTCCAATGAGTGCAGTCCTAACTCTTCACCTGAGCTTGAAGGACTCTCTCTCTCCTTTGTCGAGAATGAACATTCTTCTGGAAGATAAAACAAATAATCACTTTTTTCCCGCACTTTAAACAAAAGCTACAGTACTGATTTCCAAAAGAAAAGGTTTGACTTTACCTGTAGATGCTGAAGGGGCTTGACTTGAAGACGTGCTGCCAACTGAAGATTCCTCTGAAAGAAAGAAAATAAGACTTAAGAATTTACAACATTATTATTACACCCGACAATATTTTTTCAACTTCAGCAGAACTAAGGAAAGTTTCTTTTTTAGAGCAGGGGAGTTACCAAAGCCCACTTGAATGCTGTAGGAAATGTTCCAGAAGAAAATGAAACATCACGTTTGATTGTTGACACAATGGTAAAAGTTAGTGCTAGTAAGAAGGGGGTCCAGAGGACATGCAGTAGAATGGCCACAAGTCAGTGAGCAGATGATGGAAGTGATGAGCAGAGAACTAGTTACTAAATGGTTGCCTCTTTTTTTCAGCCAAACAAAAAAGAAGCAAACACTACTTTCAGATGGTGCCAATCCCCCATGGGTGAGGCTGGCCGAGTGAGCCGGTTTGGTGAATAGAGGACACAGTCTGTCCAGACATGAGCTTAGTGTAGAGGTGACCAGTGAGAAGAGGGTGAGAGACAGGATGCAGTGGAAATAAGCCATTAGTGGTGGAGCAGGACTGTTCTAGGAGGCGTACAGTGAACTGAATAAAACCATGAGGTGTGACCATTAGGCATTCAGTGGCACTGCTTTGGTGATAATGACATCAAGTTCCTTACCTGCTTTGTGAGTCAGGTGACTGCAGACCTGTTTTAGGTCACATCAGCATATCAGGGACACCCATAGATATTTTATAATACAAATAGCAAAATCTAAATGCTTAATATTAAACCCAATCAAAACACAAACGTAATGAGTCACTTTTAAATGAAGGAATTCAGATGAAATCACAGATGACCTTACCTATGGATGTTAAAGAGGACTGACGGTGCTTTTCTGGCTGTGGAATTTCATTCTCACTTTCTTCATCCTCACTTTCAGAAACCTCAGCTTCTACGTTCACTTTCTCTGCAAAAATAGAAAAAAAAAAAGAACATAATGTGGAAAATTTTGTTTCCATGCTTCTTTGTAACGGAACTAAACAGTGGCAATATAAAATATGTGTAAGTGCAACAATGTTATGTGCTCTTACCATTAGGATCCAGGTTTATTTCATCAAGGTTTTTCCCCTTGAATTCTGGTACTCTTCCCTGTTCAAGGGCCATCAATACCTTGCTGATCTTTGCAAGTTGTAACGTTCCTTCGGGTAACCGGTAAAACTTTCTATGGACCCTTATATCATGTCCCATGAAATCCGCTAATTGGTCTAGCTCGGTATCCGTCAGATTCAGGACTTTAGATAGCGTTGCAATGTGTTTTCGCAGCTTTGTGGACGATAAAGTGTTTGGATGTTTGGCTCCACATTGGTGGGCAACCTTCCTGTTGCAATCTGTGCCTTTGTAGTAAGATGTTTCAGTCATGGGTTTTGCAAAAAAAAAGAAATTTTCATCCAGTATGCCGCAGGCTTGACGATTCTTCACAAGAAGCTCCATGGAATCCAGCATACTTGGAGTCAGGAGTATTGGCACCTTTCCGTCACGCTTGCCTCGAATTTCAACGCGTTGGAAATGCTGACAGAGCTTCTGCTCAACTTCAGATAAAGCATCAGCGACATCTAAATGTAAATCAGATGTGTTTCGGAGAAGATATGAATTCAACCTCATTTTCGAAACTTCTCCTGCTCTCCTGCGATTAAACACTATTACATCACACAGAGTTACTTGGGCAAGATTTGTCCAGTTCTTCTGACTCTTTTCAAATTTGAGCTTTTCTTGGTAGAGTTTAGTTTGATTGCCAAGATACATGTGCATTTTCTTAACATCCTCTGTAAAAGGGAGAAGTTCAGGAGAGTTCCACTTTGCTTCGTTAAGCGTCTTCAAGGCTGAGGCGGACACCAACTCATTCCATTTTGTCGAATACATGTGCTGAAACATTTTGACATTTTTTACAGCGTTTTCATCTCCTGCGATCATTGCTTCACATTCTGCAATATCAGACATTTTTTTTAGGTTGTGCCCCAGTTTTAAAGCCAAAGATGGAATTCCAAAGACCTCATCTTCATCTTTGAATCCTGATGTCTGCTTAACAGCCTTGATAACATGATTAAAGTTTGCAGGTATGAAAAAATCTTTTATACTCTGCAGCTTTCCCATTTTCCTCGCACTGACCAACAGCCTACCAGCCTCGCGCATTTTAGTTCTAATGTACTCGTGCTTGGTTTTGTCACTGCCCATCTTGTTACACAGATGTTCTCCAAATTTAATGATGCATGCATCACTTTTAACAGCACACGTTACTTCATCTTGTTTCATGTCACTGATCAGTTTCCATAATTTTTTCTCCACTCCTTCAGGAACAGGCTCAGCATAAGCACAGAGTGCCTGAACTCGGGATCTACCTGGTTTTGTGACTTGACACTTCCTGGCCAAGTTGCACCTTGACATATGCCTCCAAAGCGCTTTTCTCCTGAACAGTCCTTGGCAGTTTAAACAGTGCATGTAGTCTTTAACACTGACGTGTTTCGCACTGGATTGTTGACGGGGCACCAACACTCCTTTACCAACTTTAAGAACATCTGTGTTGTGCACACGGTTCCCTTTGTTCCTCAAAAGGTCCAGATTGATCCGCCTTTCTTTAGACCCCTTTGGGTAAGAAAGAGCTTTTGCTACATCCACTTCATTCTTATGAACTTGGGCCAAGTGTCTTGCCATTTTACAGAACGACTTGGAGCAGTAAAGGCAATATTGCTTTTTGTTGTTTATTCTTTGGCCATATGCAGTCTTTTTTATTTTCAGGACTGAAACATCGCAGTCGCTGTTACTGTCTAAATTAGCCATTGTCTCCTTACCTCCAAGTGGAGAACATTCTTTTTCTGCATTCACAGAAGATGAAGTCTTAATATTGTCAGAGAGACTCTCAGATTCTTCTGAATCTGTATCTGAACCTGTCTCTGAATTAGGGACATATTCATCCTCGCTGTCAATGCTGCTTTCATACGAAGTGGAGCTGAAGTTCAGTGAGGTCTTTGTAAGCTGTAAATACCAAATTTATAACAAGCATAAATTCACACAATATTGGTTCAGTTGCATGTTTATGTTCCCTCATCTAGTTTACAGATCTATTAAAGGTTAAAAAATTATAAGCCTAATAAACACCAAAGACTTTCGCGGAAGACTTCAAATTAAACTCATTTCCTTTAAATTTGAGTCAAACATAGACTAGTTTATACTTCTAACATTAAACTAATACTTTAGCTTTTTTGGTTAACAATAGATTAGTCTACTTAGCAAAATGTCTCCAAAATCACACCACAATTGCCATGTACTTAATGTCATGTCTAAGCTTTGACAAAAAGGACCTTACGCATATAAATGATCATAGACATGATAATAAATGAGACTGTTAACAACTTCAGCAATACAACTGATACTGCAGACTAAACGTAAACTTAAGACAAAATGATCAGCACACGCATGTTAGAAGCGTAACAAACTTACAAATACGCTGTCAGTCCTCTTTAACTCTGGGACATCACAGGCTCTTGGTGAAGCTGAAGAACTGGGCCGTTCTAGAATGATTGTATCGGCATCACTGTCTGTGTCCTGAACAAACATAAATATCATCAAATATTTTTTATACAGCAATGTTCCATCTCTAAGTTTACATGTGGGGACACTCACTTTTTTACCCACTTCACTGATATTACTCTTAACATTCTTACTCAATACATTCTTAACTTGTTGCAAGAAAACTGTATCTTAAGCATTGCTGCTTTTGCTTTAGAGGAAAATTAAACAATAGTATATAAAAAGATATTGAAACATAACTGCTAATCAAGGTGCATTGCAACAAATAAAAAAAATCAATAAATATAACAAAAAAACAAGTATTGTGATGCATTGCTGTGATATGTAAAAAAAAAATATTTTAATGACCGTGATATAACAATATTGTCTATTCGAGCCCCACCTCTGCCAGAGACAACAAGCACCATAAACACAGGAGTCTGCTTCTGCTTTACCTGACAGTAGCCTGTGATTCACTAAGCTCAATTTATTTATAGGTTTTTTCCTTTTTTTCATAGACTTTTGTGACTTTTCATAAATTCAGTTTACAAATTAACAAAACTAATGTAATAAAGCTAATGTTTCATATTAAAAGAAAAACAAACCTTTAATTAAATTGAGTTTCCTGTATCACAGGCCACTGTCAGACAAAGCACAACCAAACTGATGCTTTACAGTGTGAACTCCAGCAGGAGCGGGAAAGAAGGGACATTATGAAAGAAATACTTACCACTGGTTTCTCTGTAGACAGTAACTGTTTGGCTGGGAGCTCGGGAACATCTGGAGACACAGAACTGTCAGGATTTTCCTTTGAATCCGCCTGTTCAGGTCAACAGAAATAGTCTGTTGTCATAAATTCCTACGTAACTTATAATAATACAATAACTTAAAAATAATAAATACATTTTTACCAAGGATCGTTCTTCGCAAATCTGTTGTAGGTCAAGGATGTCTTGCTTGAGGGGAGATCGGACCTGATCATCTGGGGCCTGGGAGGGCATGATGGGACAAACACTCGATGTTTCTTTTGCCTGAAATAAGAATAGTGGACATAATATATGATTTTATTTGAATATTTAATTGTCTGTCTAAAAGGTATGGAGACAATAGTTTTGTACATACAATTCATATCATAAAAAAATATTTTACATATGACCAAATTTTTCTTAACAATACGACATGAACAACTTAACCGTAATATTCCACAGACTAATGTGTGCAATGATTTAGGCTACTTTAGTTTCCATGCATGAAATGTAAAAAAAAAAAAAAAAGGTAAATTAAAAATAAGATTAAATAATGAAGGTGAAATCACCTTCTGTCTAGCGGAGTGTCTCCTGGCACATTCATCATGGTGCTTTCTCAGTCTGGTGATGCGGCGTTCAAACCTGCTGATGTTTTCGTTGGCTTGATCTGGTCTGTGCCAAAGGCAAAATTAAATCATTAACTATACACATACTGTAACATACTGTAACATAGTGTAACATACTGTAACATACTGTAACATAGTGTAACATAGTGTAAGTAACATACTGTACAGCTCATTAACTCACACTCAGGCCACATGTGCGCATGCGCCAATTAACTGTTTGCTATCAAATTAAATACTATGATAACGTGACGTTTTGCTCTCTTTTGGGAAAAAAGAGAAAAAATACGACAAAATAAACATTTAATTCCCACTAACGCGCTGTATGTAAAGTACCACACAAAGCAGCGCGCGCGTCAGTGAACCTCGGCCCCGTGGTCACCTACACTGAACCCGGATAATCGCCTCATGTTACCTTAATTAGAAGCACTAATTCACTCTGTTTACCTGCTCTACCTCATCATAGTACGACTATAAACAGAATTCACATTCACCATCATATTCATTTCTCCATCACAAGTCTTACCTTAATTTGTCCATGATGCGTCCGCTGAAACCGTGAAGATGATGCGCGCGACGTCGTCACCTCAAAATGGCTGTAATTGATTTCTGCGCGCTTCAATTAGTCCGAGCCAAACTTCTTACGAACTAAGATGGCGTGCCGCGGGATACCGCGGCGCGCATGCGCGGTCGCAGACGGAAGGGGGAGGGGAGGTCGCGGTGGGGACCCGGTCTGTCCGGTGCACACACACGTTTGTAGATTTCCATCGAGCTCATCAGGTGAATGCACACGGAAGGGGGAGGGGAGGTCGCGGTGGGGACTCGGTCTGTCCGGTGCACACACACTTTTGTAGATTTCCATTTTACAATCTGTCATGCGTGGTGTTTGGTGAATGTAAACGGGAGGGGGATTTGTTGCATGCACAGACATTTAAAAATAAAATAGATAAAATAAAATAAAACATTTCAAATACATTTATTAAAATTTGTATTTTTAAATGCTATTCTTAAATTTTGAATTCTGAAGATTTAAATCAATTTAAACTATTTAATTAGTGTCTTTATGAACCAAAATTAAAAATCAACAGATTAATGTGAAAACTATCAATTTAAATGTTTTCTGTTAAATAGTTTTCATAATTTTTGAATTGATTTTAAACCTGACACGGGCACTGCATAACACCTGTACACAGTGACTAGTGAGACTGTGCCCTCCTGCTCCTGTAAAAAAGTCAACACATTCTCACTCACAAATCGTCTGATACACACGCCAGATACTGTCACTGTGCTGAAACCAACATGCCCACAGCGATGTGGAACTCTATTAAAAGCACTTAATGTGAAAATGACTTCTGTATTAGGAAAAAACATTTACCGGTGTTCACATTTGGAAATTAAAACCCCAGATGAATACTAACATGATGTATCACAGTCTGTCATTATTTATTTAGGACACTGTTAACATAGGAATTAACGGATGATCAGGAAGTGTGAGCACCTCTATAAAAGCAGATGTACTGGCAGTTTGAGTGTCTGGAGCCTTCAGGTGTGTGTAACCACAATGACAAGAAGAAAAGACATTAACAAAGACAATTAGAGAAGCAATTGTTGCTGCATGTCAGTCTGAGATGGATTATTATAGACTAGCAAATCTACAACAAAACAGGTGAAAAAGAATCAAGGCATTACAACAGTCGAGTCAAAGTCCAGAGCTCATCTGTGAGAGACTGATAAAAATCATACAGAAACCAATCAGGATTCTTCTTCTTCTTTGTCTTTCGGCTGTTCCCTTTCAGGGATTGCCACAGTGAATCATCTGCCTCCTACCTTGATCCTATCCATCCTTGTTGTCCCTCCCAAAGAGAACCTCAACATCTTCAGCTCTGCCTCCTGTCTTTTCTTCAGTGCCACTGTCTCCAAGCCGTAGAGCATCGCTGGTCTCACCACTGTCCTGTACACCTTTCCTTTCATTCTCGCTGATACTCTTTTATCACACAACACACCTGACACTTTTCTCCACCCGTTCCAATCTAACATACTGCACCACTCTAACATCCTTCTCTGCCACTCCAGACTTCCTCATACAACACCACAGCTCCTCTCTCGACACCCTGTCGTATGGTTTCTCTGAATCTACAAAGACACAATACAACTCTATATTATCTGTACTTCTCCATCAACATCCTCAAAGCAAATACTGCAACTGCTATACTCTTTCTAGGCATGAAACTATATTGCTGCTCACAAATGCCCACCTCTGCCCTTAACCTAGCTTCCACTACTCTTTCCCAAAGCTTCATTGTATGGCTCATCAGCTTTATGCCTCTGTATTGCCACAGCTCTGCATCTCCCTTGTTCTTATAAATCGGCACCAATATACTTCTCCTGGAATCCTCTCACTCTCCAAGATCTTGTTAAACAAACTCGTCAGAAACTCTACTGCCAGCTCTCCTAAGCACTTCCATACTCCACAGGTATGTCATCAGGACCAACAGCCTTTCCACTCTTCATCCTCTGTATCGCCCTCCTCACCTCACTCTTACTAATATTTGCTACTTCCTGCTCCACAACACTCACCTCTTCTACTTTTTGTTCTCTTTCATTTTCCTCATTCATCAACTCTTTAAAGTACTTCTTCCATCCATCTTCCCATCACCCTCCTGGCATCTGTCAGTACATTTCCATCTTTATGTTTAATAACTCTAACATGCTGCACATCCTTCCCATCTCCATCTCTCTGTTTCGCCAACCTCAGTCCTCTCAGTGTCCCACTTCTTCTTAGCTAACCTTTTCCTCTGTATACACTCATGTACTTCCTTGTTCCACCACCAAGTCTCCTTGTCCACTTTTCCCTTTCCTGATGATACACCAAGTACTCACCTTCCTGTCTCCCTGATCACATTGGCTGTAATTGTCCAGTCAACTGAAAGCACCTCCTGACCACCCATAGCCTGTCTCAACTCCTCCTTGAAGACTACACAGCATTCTTCCTTTCTCAGCTTCCACCACTTTGTCCTCTGCTCTGCCTTTGTCCTCGTCACCTTCCTCACCACCTGGGTTATTTTACACACCAACCTGTGTTGTCTGGCTACATTTTCCCCTACAAACACTTTGCAGTCACTGATCTCTTTAAGATTACAATTTCGACACAAATGTAGTCCACTTGAATGCTTCTGCCTCCGCTCTTATATGTCACCCTATGTTCCTGCCTCTTCTGGAATAAAGTATTCACTACTGCTATTTCCATCCTCTTTGCAAAGTCCACCACCATCTGTCCACCTACATTCCTGTCCTGGAGACCAAACCTGCTCATCACATTTTCATCACCTCTATTCCCTTCCCCAAATGTCTATTGAAGTCTGCACCAATCACCACTCTCACCTCTGGGGCTGCTCTGCATCACTTCATCTAACCCACTCCAGAATTTCTTCTTCTCTTCTAAATCACATCCTACCTGTAGGGCATAACCACCAACAACATTGAACATCATACCTTCAATTTCCAGCTTCAGACTCATCACCCTTTCTGATACTCCTTTCACCTCTGGAACATTCCTAACAAACTACTCTTTCAGGAGAACTCCTTCTCCATTTCTTTTCCTATCCACACTCTGGTAAAACAACTTGAACCCTGATCCTAAGCTTCTAGCCTTGCTACCTTTCCACCTGGTCTCCTGGACACACCGTATGTCCACCTTCCTTCTCTGCATCATGTCACCAACTCTCTTCGCCTTCCCTGTCATAGTCCCAACATTCAAAGTCCCTACCTTTCTTTTTCGCTCTCTGCTTTCAAACACGCCTTCCTCCTCTCCTTTTTCGACCAACAGTAGAAAACAATCAGGATTATTACTGCTAAGAGTGAATCCACAAGCAACTGAATCAAAGGATGTCCTAACCTTGTCACACGACTTTTCCATCTTGGCTTTATTTTTGTGGAATAAATAATGACACACTGTGATATATCATGTGCTGTTGTTCATCTGAGGTTTTCTTTTCCAAATTTTAAGACCTGACAAGGATAAGGGGTCTTGTTTATAAAACTCTATGTAGATTT
>CM059228.1:902162-969662 GCA_030347435.1 Clarias fuscus
ATAAGGCTAAAAGTCTAATTTTAGATCACAGGAGGCGTGTGTAGTGCAGTGTAGTCTCCTCGTAGCTCCAGGGGCCCCGGGTCCAGCAGCTCAGGTTACTGTGCGTAAAGGTTTCCTCAGGGTTCTGCGGTTCTCCTCCCACTAGAGAACGCTGTTAAAGTGCTCTAATGAACCGGCGTCTTGTCCAGCGTTTCCAGGATACACTCTGGATGTATAAAGGATCAAACTCAGACAAGATCAGGATAAATATGTTGACAGGAAGTGATGTCATCATCCAGCTGTCATGTTGCTGTGGGACTGCCAGTAATGAGAGAAGGAGACTGACGGGCAAATTACATGTAATTTAGTGTCATTAGAGTCCTGATTAGAGTGTGAAGTGGAGATTAGAGAGTGTTAGGGTCCAGAATCTGCTTTAAGCTCTGTATTAATGTAGGGGTAGGGACAGGACTGTGGGGGTTAAAGGTTAAACCTGAGGATAACAGGTTCATGATAACCTGCTGTGCTGTAATAATAATAATAATAATAATAATAATCTCAACCAAACCTTTTTTAAAATGATTTTTTTATCAACTCTGTGTCTTTTTTATAATCCTCAGCGTGTGATTTTTAAATGTAATTAAGATCATTTAACCTTTACGGCATTTGGCAGACTCCCTTATCCATTTTTGAGCAGGTGATGGGGCCTTGCTCAGGGGGAAAACAGTGGTGACTTGGTATTGTTGGGGTTTGAACCTGGGACCTTCTGATCAGTAATCCACCACCTTAACCACTGAGCTACCCCAGTAATTATCTTCTAGTTACAAAAAATAAATACTTAATAAATAAAGTAATACAGTAGGTACATGCTACTGAACTGTGCAAAAAAACTACTCCATACTCGTTAACTCACTATAATTTAGAGCTATAATTTACATCATTCGGTCCAGATGAATCTCTCAATCCATAATCCAGATATAATGATCTTCAGGGAAAGAAGCTAAACCTTTCAGTATCTCTGACCTTTGTTCCTGCAGCTGAAGGTCATTCGGTCTTGCAGTCAGACACAAGCTGAGAATTAGACATCAACCTGTCTTAAACTGGACAGTCTTTCTGTTCCTTTTATCATTTATATGTTATAATAACTGTGATTGAGTCGTCTCTTCGGTTCGGCCTGAGAGTTAAACGAGCACTGTGACCTCACACACACACATACACACACACACACACACACGCCTAACAGTGTATAATTTACTAAAATGCATTTAATACAAATGAAATGTTTTGCATGAGTCTGACTCACTAATCACTTCTAAGCACTAATTATTAGCTTTTCTGCGTTTTGGTAAGCTTGCGTGACCCCTCTCTGGCCTCCGCTTCTGCATGTCGCTAGATAATAAAGATTTAATTAGATTTGTAAATCATGTTGTTTACACATTCTTCTGTCTAATAGTTAAATATTAATTATTAACATTTCTCTCTCTTGTTGTTGTTGTTGTTTCGATTTGTTCTTTATTAAATACCTAATCATCACTCTGGTGAAATGAGACACATGTTGATGCAGGAGAGCATTAGTTAAATGTTTTTCACAGCAGTAACTGATGAAAAAGAGCTGCAGAATTGGGGCATTTGTCAGCATTAGCCATATGCTAGCTGCAGGAACGTGAATAACAGGTCTCCTAACTGGAAAACATCAGGATTCACAGCTGTGGGGTAAAAGAGGAGAGGTGAGGACGTGAGGAAATTTTCGACTCTTTCTGCGAACGTCTACATGCATATAACATGTTTATTAGTGTTTTAAGTATTCCTGAGGAAACTTGTTTTTAACTAGGCTGTAGAGCTATACGAAAATACATTTCATGAGGTAAGCATTTCTATTTTAATGCCATAAAACATCGTTGATCATTCTAGCCAATGCAATGGGTGTTAGTGCCAGAGCTTGTGACCCGTCGCTTGCTGATTTCATCGTGACGGGAACAAGGACGCTTCCCCTGCTCCATGGTGGATTGAGCTTTTATTGTGCAGTTTACTTTTCACCGATTAGCTTACAGGACAAACGCAATGCTAACAGGAGCGCCCTGACGCGGAGCTAAGCTCAGTGTTTCAGCCATTAAGCTTTTTGCTCGTCCCTTCAAATGATCATAACAGCCTCATTACTCTTTTATGACTTCTCTTATAACAGAGGAAGACTCTTTTATGAGATGTGTGCGAGAGAGAGAGAGAGAGAGAGAGAGAGAGAGAGAGAGAGAGATTAATGATACAGTCGTGTGTGTGTGTGTGGCAGAATGATTGTGAGTGTGTAACAGAAATTGGTCTGAGTATGTGTGGGGCTTGATAAGAGTGTGTGTAGTTTGATTAATGTGTATATAATTCTGTGTGTGTGTGTGTGTGTGTGACTTAATGACATGGGTGATGGTTGTTACGCATTCAGATTTCAAATTAAGAACAGACCCCCTGAGAGTCTCAGTTGGTTCCCTGCCTTTCGGGGGTGGTGTTTAGAGTTCGAGCTGGACATGTTCTAACCCCTGGGTAGTACACTATTACCCATAATGCCAGCGCAGAGCAGTGTGAGATCTACCTACGGTTAGGATAAACACCTGAGAGGATGAATACAGACACACACACGAGCGCGCATATGTATGTGCAAACAGGGTGTGTATGAAGCGCTTCAGATTCTACGCCCAAGTACAGTGCCTTGCAAAAGTATTCACACCCCTTGAAATTTTCTACATTTTGTCACTTTACAACCACAAATGTATTTTATTGGGATTTTACAAATAAAAATCTGGAAAAAAACGGCGTGTATTTGTATTTGTGTATTTGTCTTTTGGGGTGTGTCTCCACCTGTTTTCCTCATCTGTCAATAGTTAAATGTTTGAACGATCTTCTTTGCACAATAACTCAAGTTCAGTCAGATTTGATCTAGAGCATCTGTGAACAGCAATTTTCTTGCCATAGATTCTTATTTGGATTTAGGTCTGTACTTTGACTGGGCCATTCTAACACATGGATATGCTTTGATCTAACCCACTCTATTGTAGCTCAGCCTGTATGTTTAGGGTTGTTGTCCTGCTGGAAGGTGAAGCTCTGATCCCAGTCTCAAGTCTTTTGCAGACATTAACAGGTTTTTTTTTTCTAAGATTGCCCTGTATTTGACTCCATCCATCTTCTCATCAACTCTGATCAGCTTCCCTGTCTCTGCTGGAGAAAAGTGTCCGCACAACATGATGCTGCCGCCACCATGTTTCACAGTGATAGTTTTCCGCCACACATAGCGTTTTGCATTTGGGTCAATAAGTTACATTTTGTTCTCATCTGACTAGAACACCTTCTTCCACATGTTTGCTGTGTCCCCCACATGACTTGTCACAAACTGCAAACGGAATTTCTCATGGCTTTCTTTCAACAACGGCTTTCGTCTTGCCACTCTTCCATAAAGGCCAGATTTGTGGAGGTCACGACTAATAGTTGTGCTGTGGACAGATTCTCCCCCCTGGGCTGTGGATCTCTGCAGATCCTTCAGAATTACCATGGGCCTCTTGGCTCCTTCTCTGATTAATGCTCTCCTCGCCCGGCCTATCAGGTGGACGTTCATGTCTTGGTAGTTTTGCAGTTGTGCCACACTGATTGTGCTTTCCATTTTCAGATGATGGATTTGAACATTGACCTGTGAGATGTTTAAAGCTTGGGATATATTTTTTTGATAACCTAACCCTGTTTTAAACTTCTCCACACCCTTATCCCTGACCTTCCACTTCACAGTCATGTGCCATCTGTGTTGGTCTGTCACATAAAATCCCAATAAAACACATTTAAGTTTGTGGTTGTAAAGTGACAACATGTGGAAAAGTTCTATGGGTGTGAATACTTTTGCAAAGCACTGTAAATGTGTGTGTTTAAGTATTTTATTATTCACACACACACACACACACACACACGCGCGCGCGCGCACGCACGCGTATGTCTTGTCCGTTCTCTATTTCCCTCATAACTGACTTTTCCCGCCCTGCAACTCCCTCAGTGCGCGCGCCCCGCGGGTTTATATACCAATACACACACCTGACCGCACTGCAGCGCGCGCGAAACAAGAGAGTGCGTGTGTGTGTCTGTGTGTGAGAGAGATAGAGAGAGAGTGTGTGTATGTGTGTGAGGGAGAGAAATAGTGAAAGAGTGAATGTGTGTGTGTGTGTTATAGAGAATGTGTGTTATAGAAAGAGTATGTGTGTGTGAAAGAGAGAGAGAGATTTTATATACATTTATTTATATACATTTATACTGTACACATCTTCTCTACTCCTGTTATTATCTTGTGCCTTGTCCCTGAGCTCGGGCAGTAAGAATGTAAATAAGTGTCATGTCAATAAAACACCCTTGGATCTTGTGAGAGATGTGTGTGTGTGTGTGAGGGAGAGAGAGAGAGTGAAAGTGTGTTTATGTGTGTGTGTGAGAGAGAGATTATATATGTGTGTGTGTGTGTGTGTGAGAGAGAGTGTGTATTCAGGCTCGAGCCCGTCTCTCTCTCTCTCTCTCTCTCTCTCTCTCTCTGTCCGCGCGCGCGGTTCAGTCCCTCAGTGTGCAGTGAGTCTCGCGCGCGGCAGGTTCGGCTCTGTTTCAGTTAGATTTTGTTTCTTTAGCAGCGGAGCTAATCTCACCTCACCTCACCTCACCTCACCTCACCTCATTTAATGTAAGCTCATTTATTTGAATCTGATCTAATGTAGTGTGATGTGAGCGAGTCTCCGGAGCGATGTGTGAGTTTATTTTAGCGCTCGTGACCCTGACGGGATTATTTGGTGGCGGTGAGCTGCACGCGGCGGCGGGAGCTGAGCAGCACGGTAAGCGCGCGCCTTATCACTTTCACTCTGTGTGTGTGTGTGTTCCGTCAGGAGTGTCCTGTAGCGGTTAGTACAGTGTGTGTGTGTGTTCTGTCAGAAGTGTCCTGTGAGTGTGTGTGTGTGTGTGTGAAGTCACTTCAGCGTGTCTGAGGTAAATTATTGTCCTATAGAGAGAGAGAGAGAGAGAGAGAGAGAGAGTGTGTGTGTGTGTGTGTGTGTGTGTGAGAGAGAGACTGGAGTGTTATCTCTGAGTTCTGAGGGGATTTATCTTTTTATAACTCTCATCTCTCTTTCTCTCTCTCACACACACACACACACACACACACACACACACATACCTGACTGCGGTGCTACTGGGTAAATTGCTGAATAAACTATAAACTCGTCCAGGGTTAAACACTCTCGCCTGGTGTTTAGTTACAGTATTAAACCGGGAGGGGTTTACGTGTCCCCCCCCCCCCCCCCACAGGAAAACAAACAAACAAACAAACAAATGATTAAGAAAAACTCCCCTCAGATTGCACGCGCAGTGTTGGAGTGAATGGCGCCCCTCCCCCCTCTTTTACCCCTGACTGGGGCAGATTAATAACCCGCTGTAACAGGGCTGAACAGGGCTCATGAATGAACTGCACTGTACTGTACATAAGGCTGTAATAAACGCTTTATGCACAAGGTCATCATACATAACCTCCAGTCTGGTTATTACGTCATCAATATGTCGATTAGAGTTACTCAGCATTGATATTACTACTCATACAAATTACATAATATCACTACTGAATATCTATAACTATAGCCATAGACACCTCCCCAAAAAAACAATATGGCCAAAAGTATGTGCACCCCCACATCATATCACACCCATAATTGAAGGTATGGAAGGTATCTGTGTTTCCTGTAGTGTTACAGTTCCCCTTCACTGGAACTAAAAGAAACTGACTAATCAAACCCTCATCCGGCACAACGACACCACTGTGAGACACACAGCCAGAGACATGGTGTGTGAAGAGTGGAAGAACTCGAGCGTCCTGTCGCACAGAGCCCTGACTGTGAACTCAACCCTGCTGAACCGTCAGCTTCGGGACGAACTGTAGCTTCCTCGACATCCCGACATCAGCGTCTGAGTTCACCGACGCTCACGTGTGAACAAGAACCAAACCCCACAGCCACGTTCCAACATCTATAAACAGAAAAGAAATGAAAAGACTCGAGAGAAACGCATTCTAACAGCAAACACGCAGGAGGCAAATCTGGAACTGGAAACTTAATATGAGCATAATATGGGTGTAACGGTCAGGGGTGCACAAACTTTTCTCTTTACCACATACTGAACATTTTATAAAATATCATCTCTTTATGAAGATGAGCAGCTGGTGTTAAGGTTCTGTCAGGACTGAGCCTCTGTGTTTTTCAGAGATAACAAGACATCGATATAAGGTGATGCCTCCTGCATCCACAGCAGATTATCAGATCTTAATTAGGAGGATTATTTACTCGATGTTCCGTCAAAGCACAAAACACACAGAGGACGAACAACAGAGGCACGACATTTAGCGATTAATGTAAAGGGTTATAAATGATTTGTTTTTGGAATTTGAAAAACAAAAAACAAAATCTGAAATGCTGATTCACATTTAAATTCCTCATAATTTGCCTCCTTTATCACATCCTTATAATAGAATCCATTGCTTAACGAATTCTGTAAGAAAATGTGACATGTTTAGCATAATAATCAGAAACGTCTTCTTTACCTCTTTCAGATCTGAGTTTATTTACACACTTAAAAACAGGATATTTTATCCGTGAGCTCGGTGTGCAAAAAGCCCTTCCCTCACACCCCAGAGGAGCGTTTTAATCTCAGGATGTTTATAGATGTTACAGAGGTGTAACGCTGTACTCCTGTGGGCAGATTTAGGAAACGTAAATCTGAGCCACGGGCGGCCGTGGCGTTCACGTTAATGCTGTGGCGGTAAGACCTTCCTACGGGCAAACTGTAGAGGCAGCTGAGTCACAAAGACCTCCTCCAAAGTACAGGCTGAGGGGAGAGAATTCGATGTTAGGGTTTAAAGAGATAATACAATCATCCAGCGGCGATTTGATATAATTTCTTCGTGAGGTGACGTGCGGGAAAAATATCAAAGAAATTAATTATTTTTAATTAATAATTGGGCGAAACATGTAAGACATTCAAATCTGTCTAAGTAATAAATTGCCTTCATTCATGTTATTGTACTTTCCCCTCTAGTCTCTCTACACTACACTTTTTCTCTTTAGCCCCCCCCCCCCCCCCCCCCGGCCACCCCCCACCACCCTTCACCCCCCTCTCTCTCTATCTCTTTCTATCTTGCTAGGTTTTGTACTTCGTCAAGCTTTAAGCCTCTGTCTTGTCTCTTCATAGTCCTCCTAGTCTGCCTGTCTGTCCTTGGCCTTCTCTTTTGTGCTAGCCTTTTTTCATCTCTCTCTCAATTAGGTTTCTTTTTCTGGTCTCACTTTGCTCTCTAGTGTCTAGTCTTTCTTTCCTGCTTTAAAGATTCTCTTTTTCTTTAATGCCCATATTTATTTCCTTTCTTTAGTCTTAAGTATATTTCTTTCAGGCTAATCTTATTCTCGTATCTTGTTGCGGTTTTGCTGGTCTCATGTGTTTTTCTGTTTCTCATCTCTCTTGTGTTTGCTCAAGTATCTGGACTGTCTGCCCTGCCAGGCTCCTTACCGGTCTTTAATCACTTTACTTTTTCTAACCCGCCTTTGTCATGCTAGTCTTTCTCTAAGCTCTATTCAATCTCATTTGTCTAAACATGTAGAAATATATAGGTATATAGATTGTGTGTGTGTATGGGAGAGAATCAGAGTGAGAGAAAGATAGAGAGAGAGAGAGAGAGAGAGAGAGAGAGAATATGAGTAATACGAAATCCTAAATTAGCACTACACTGAGTGGCATGACTGGCAATTTTCACTTGACGGAGCCCTAAAAGAAAGACAAGCGTAGGTGTGTGTGTGTGTGTGTGTGAGAGAGAGAGAAAGAGAGAGAGAGAGAGATAGAGAGATGGAGAACCAATGAGGGTCGTTTGTGTTGAGTTGATGTAGGCCTGGATGTAAAAATATCTATCTACTAGTTTCGTCTCGAGAGGATGTGCAGACACCGCAACAACAATTTTATTCCAGTGGACTTCATTCATCTCTATTTGTGTTGTTAGCTCTGATAGTTACTGTAATGGATACCGGGCTTCTGTAGATCCAGCTGAAGAGCTCTATTATTGTGTACTGGGGAAAAGGAAATAAAGGATATAAAGCATTATACGGTCCTGCTGATATAGGAAAGCGTTCTAACAGCCCTCGGGTCGTACCACTGATGTGTGCACACTCATGCGTTATTAGCAGATCCCCTACAGAGGAACCATTTTACACCAAGTTCCAGCGAGCAACACACTCCATGTCCATGTCCAGCAGATTTTAAGATAAAAAAGGCAAAAGTCCTGCATTTAGCTTTACAAGATATTTTCTCCCACCTGTATTCTGACAGATAGCTTTTAGCTGGATGTTTATCTCCTTAGGGCCGCTCCTGTTCATGTCAGACCTCGATTCCTGCGGTTTCAGCTGTCACATTACGATGTCAGGGTTAATGCGAGGAGCGGACAAATCATCAGGTTATTCCCGAGTCCACCAGGCAAGCAGAGTGCTAGTTTACTGCCCACATGGAGCTTAACTCACTCACATCCTCACTAAGGAAACTTATGTTGGGATTTTAAAAATTGATTTCATTACTGAAGTTATAACAACAATGTTTATTTTGGAACAAAAATCAGTCTAGGGTTCTTCTAAGTGCTTAAGATGTCACTTCATTATAAAAGCGTACAATTTAAAGCCACAGCATCATCTGGTGAATTAGTTTAGCATAACATACCTCATCTGAGGGGAAGGGCTAGCCCAATCAGCTGAATGAAACACATTTTTGTCTGGCCTGTCTGCGAGCCATAAGCAACACTTGGGGATCACTATTTGTCATCTTGTGTCGGCCTCGTCATCCATCGTCGCCGTCACGTTTTTCTTCAATTCACAACTCCTCCTAAATGATACATGGGCATTTCAACAAACCTTTATGAAGAAGCACAGATTCTTTTAAACCAATTTTTTAAAAAGTCTTATGCCGTCCAATATGCTGTAACAGTTAGGGGTTTAGTAATGTGGCTACACCGTAACACCGAATAACGCCACAAGGTGGTGCTTCATTTTTATTGTAGTAGACCAGAGCTAAGTGTGTGTTCTGGAGAAGTCGTTCTGCCGTGATCGCGCTCTGATTAGCTCCCTCGCTGAGCTTGTTCTCCTCAGTCCTGAGCGATGCAGGATGTGTGTGTTATATTCTACAGTTCATGTATAACTGATGAATCTAGTGTTGTGGAGAGCTTGCATGTGCAGTCAATGTTTAACGCTGCAGATGTGCATTAGCTATTTCATTGTGTCACCTGCCTACCAAGCGTACACGAAACATAGGGGTCAATAGGGGTCATCTCGCGTCTGCATCGTCTTCATCCTTCATCAATCGCAACATTTTTTTTTCTACCTGCATCTCCTTTTAAGGTAGCATAGATGTGCACAGACGACACACATCGTCCTGTAGACCGTTGTTTTATTTTTTTCAGTGTGATAAATTGTCTCCAAAAGTGCTCTACCAAAAGGAAGTTTAAAGTGATAAACCTCAGTCTTCCAATACGATATGACTTTATTTCTCAGTGCAACCATTTGGTAAACGGTGATATCAGAGTGTTTACGATTTAGTGTAGTGATCATTGTCCGGTGTATTTTAATGCCCTTTAAGGTCGTCAGGCACTCTTGAATGATTGACGGGAGAATGTGTACATATTTCTCACCCATGAAGCGTGAAAAAACAAAAAAGAAAACACTCCCATCTCTCTGCAGCTCAATCTGACAAGGTATCAATAATCCTTTCATGACGATGTCACTTTTTATTACAGTAGTGAGTTTTAAGTTTAGACATGAAGCTGCTGTTACACTCCAGGCCGCCTGTCACGTTCACTTCAGACGTATTACATTTACAGCACTCACAGTCCGATGGAAGGATTACAAACTCCTGCAGATGCGCGTATGCATGTGTGTGTTTGTGTGTTGTGTTTAAATGTACAGATTATATATTAATAATACATTAGAAAAAGAATCTTCCAGTCTGAAGAAAGTCAGTTTTAACAGATACTGTGAGAGACACAGACAGTTGGGGAGAGAAAAAAAACAATGAGAGAGAGAAAGGGAGAGAGAGAGAAAAAGCCTCAAAGCTCTCGACACTTCTGACTTCCTGGTTAAAAATCATATACGTCGACACAATCAGATCAGGAGTTACACGTTAATTCTCAGACAGTTTTTAACACGAGCACGGCATGTGCTATAAGTGTCTAGCAAGTCGGCACTATCAGATACTTTATAGATTGATCACATTTAAAATATTAATCTTTCTTCAGAGAGCGTGTGAGAGAACGAGTGCAGAGAAGCTTCAGTCCGTTCCGTCTCAGACGAGAGAGTTGCAGCCGAGCCACATCGCAGCTCTGACCACAAATGTGTTGTTATGTTTCTCTAAGCTCATTAACTCCACATAAACCCAGGTCAATTAGTATATTCTAGTATCTTCTCTCTCTCTCTCTCTCTCTCTCTCTCTCTCTCACACACACACACACACACACACACACACACACATATGCACACACACATGCTGAAATGTGGATATGTATCTGAAATAACAGCTACACCACAGAGAATGTGTATTACACCTGAGTGAAAGTGGGACACTCAGAATAAAATTAGCTTTGATATTCCTGTCCCGGTCACGTGTAGACGCTAAAGGCCGTTAGACGCATTACTGTTGGTGATTAATTCATAGCTCAGTCCCATTTAGGGCTTTTAGATGCTTTTAAGTGCCTGGAGATGCGTTCATGAGGGGGAGATTAGGGTCTTCAGTCATTACTTACTTTATATATATATATATATATATATATTTATAATACACTGCGCTGTTAACCTCTGGTGGCATGCTAATGCTAATTCTTTATATGCGGCTACCATTACTAAACCGTCTGGACTGATGGTCTAAAGCAATAGGTTTTATCAGTAATGCGTCTGATGACACTGTGGGACCAAAAGTCATTTCTGTGAGATCGGCTGTACAGGTAGGATGACGTTAATGCTAGTCTGTGCTAATATTGTCTCGACATGTGGTAATAACCTCCTATTCGGACGTGCTCAAACACTCAGCGTTTTATTAACAAATGGGAATGAGGAAGTTTTTAAAGAACCAGATTTTTTTCCTTTAAATATATAGAGTGTGTGAATAGCGTAAACAAAAAAATCTAAAGCTTTTTACTGAGAAAGCATGTACAATCTAATATGCTAACTGCGTGGTCATGTGTCACCATATTCTCATTACACTGTACGAGATAACTCAGTTAAATAGATAAATAATGATAAATTATTGTTCAGTAAGAGAGAGACAGTGTTACATTGTTACAGCTCTGAGGAGAATTGTGTTACTGCACAGGAAACATCAGAGTTTCACAACAGGAAAAAAACTAACAATAAAAGCTCGTGTAGTTGTTTAAATCTAACGGGTTTAAAATGTGAAAGGTTAGCTCGTTGTCCCGTGTATCAGGGTCTAAAATTCATTTTTTTGAATCACTAGCCAAATAGACATGTGGATGAAAAAAAAAAAATTTGGACAAAATAAAAAATTTATTTTTTGTGTTACGTTTACTTTCCTCAATCTCTCGTTATCTATAGCACTTATCCTGAACAGGATGATGGAGGACCTGAAGCCTATCCCAGGGGACTCGGGGGACGAGACGAGACAGGGGGCCGATCCGTCACAGGGCCCACACAAGAACACACACACACTACGGCAAATTTGGAAACACCAGTTAGCACAGGGAGAGCATGCTATACACAAACACAGCCCCGAGGCGGGACTCGAACCCTCAGCTCTGAAGGTGAAAGGCTACAGGCCCAACCACAATGCCACCGTGCCACCCTACACGTACATTTTATCAATGTGATAAGGGTTACGTAGTGTAGGTTAGAGAGTCGCAACACGGGATGTAATCATATTTATGAGAGCCCGGCTTCTGAGGAGGCTGTGAGAGTGCGTATGACACGCACGGGAAGACCCTCCTGTTTGGAGACGTTGTGGGATTATTAATTAGAGTACGAGAAAGAAGAACTGAATAACACAGAATAAACAGAGCTCCACCTGATAGCGTGTGTCTCTCTCTCTCTCTCTCTCAATCACGCCGGCTACTCCTGTAGACAAGGCTGGGTCTTTGGCCTTTGTCTTGGTTCTTTGACTTACTGCTCAGTTTGTCTTTGTCCTTACCTTAATGATCGTGTGAAGGTATCAGGGCCCAAACAAACATGCCGTCAGGGACGGCGCGTTCGCACTAATTGCTCTCGTCTGGCCACCGTGCATGTGGGTGACCGCTGCTCTGCCTGCTCTCAACAGTGCAGAGTATTTTTTTATGGTTCTGGCCCTCGCTAGAATCGCGTCGTTACAATTATGTCGAATACAAACAGAATGAGGAAGTCAGAGCCATGGAACAGCTCACCGACAGCATCGTACTGTATCCAGACTCTTCTTGTAAAACTTCACTAACAATAGTGACTCAAACAAACAGAGGTATGTAAATGCTAAACATGAAACAGGTGAGGGTCAGTCGAGGCACAGGGAAGAGTTGGAGAGAAGAGAAGATTTAGATTAGATTAGATCCAGATTTAGATTAGATTAGATTTAATTTTGTCACTGTGCAGAGGACATGTTCAGAGCCAATGAAACACAGTTAGCAGAAGTGCATAAGTGGCCTATTTATGATAAATACCAATGTGGTGAATGAGTGTATGGGTCCGTATGTACGGGGTGAGAGTGATTAATGTACAGAAGGTGCCGTAGGTAATAAGGATAGGGAATGTAGGGTAATAAACAGGAGAACTGTGAGACATTGTGCAGTGAAGAACACGTATATATGAGCATGTGAATATCATTCTATATGACCGTCTGTATGATACAGTATATACAGAATAAATATGGGTGGAATATAGAGTAGTGCAGTGATAAACAAAAACATATGGTTGGTGCAAAGAAGCGTAGTAGATGAAGCAGTGCAGTATGGACTGAAAGTGACAGAGGTGTGTGTGTGTGTGTTAATATTCAGTTAAAAATCAGCTGTTCAGTGCAGTAACAGACACGGGGAGTGTTTCAGTTTGTTTGAGACACTTGTAGCGCCCCCTGTTTACGTGCTCAACAACAGCTCCGTTAATGTGAATTTGAGTGTGTGTGTGGTACCCAGCTAAAGCCCTCAATGACCTCCTTCATCTTTTCTTTGTTGAGTTTCAGGTTATTGTCCTCACATCGTGCTACTACACAGCTAATCAGAATTACACACTCAGTAGGCATCTGGTAACAAAACACACAGTGTAACTAGGGTGAGCCTTGAGCCTTCATATAGTGTGTGTGTGTGTGTGTGTGTGTGTGTGTGTGTGTTGTGTGCGTGTGGTGATGAGAGACTGAGTTCAGGTGTGTGATTAGTGAGTCACCTACATATGAACATTTGAGATCTGAACTTTGGAGAACACAGAGGACATGCGGACCATGGAGAACACAGAGAAGATGGAGAACACAGAGAACATGGAGAACACAGAGAACGTGGGGAACATGTTGAACACAGATGCGCACAGCGTTCAGTACATTTCTTTATAAATACAGAAACGATTAAAACTCTTTTTCTTTGTTGGTGGTCATCTCCAGTTAGATTATGAGAGTGAGACTGACGATGAATTGAAGTCAGAATTCTGGTACCATGAGGTGAAGAAGATCAGAGAGCAGTGTGTTCTCAAACCGGCGGTTGAGAAGAACGGGTTCGTTTAAAGTGAAAGTGTTAACACGCTGTGTACAGTAGATGTTTTATTGAGCTCAGCTTGGAGAAGAGCGCTAATTCTCTAGCTCTCTTCAGTAAGATGTAAAGGGCGCTGGGTTTAAATATAAAAATCTCATCATGACAGGCTGGAGATTCCCAGCGGCTATAAGTGTGAGCGAGGTTTATTAGCCTAATTAAAGGTGAGAGGACAATGAGGTCGTTCTGTTTAATCCCTGAGCAGCACCGCACCTTGTTCATATCTTACTGAAGTAAACACGTGGTGAGTAAATTCCTGGGATTATAGCGATACGACGCGATAGAACTGCTGTTAGAACCGGCATCACTGCGTATCAGCATACAATTACACTGAAACACGTGTCACTATGAGAAGAACGCTGCAGAGGACGAGCGCAGAGAGCAGGATGAATTTATTAAAGAGAAAAGCTGCTGGAAGTAAGAAACAACTGTAAATAATCGAATGATTTTAGCCATCGGGAGTTTATTTTCTGTAAAAAGTTCAAAACTAGCCTTATTAATTATCGGATTGTTTATTGGTTTAGGGCTGGAACACTTCATGGAGCATCGATTAGTCGTCTCAGCTGAAGTGTAACGTCAATATCCTTCTAAGCACACAGTAACACAGTCAGCGCTCCAGAAGCTTCTGTTTAAAGTCCTGACTTCAGTTTAGATTTCAGTCTGGAGGAAAAGTTATAAACGCACCATCTCACCCTTAACTCACTCTTTTATTCTTCCATTCTTTCTTTTTTTCTTTCTTTACACAGGTTAGCAATGTAATACACTGTTAAATGCACTGTGTATATAATTGTTTAATTATTATTATGGGTAGTAGTAAGAGAAGTGATAGTAAAACTGTCTGTTTGTTTATTTATTTTTTTATCTTATTTGTCTTACAAGAGTTCTATGTGCTAAGCACAGCTAAATGTCCAAGCCGAAAGCTAAATGGATAATCATAAACCTAAATTGTTAAGAAGAATAACACTTAGCTCCTAAATGATACTGAATGAGGCTTTTTATTGAAGCCATTGCTTTGTTTAATTAGGATTTAGTCCTTCAACTTGATGTTTAGCTACATCGCGTCACACTCTTGCAAACTTGATAGCAACTAACGGCTAAACTCCAATTAAACAGTGGTATTGGGTGTGTGACAATGTTGGTGTGACAGTGTTGGTGTGAGAGTTTTGGGTGGGACAAAGCTGGGTGTGACATTGTTGGGTGTGATAGTGTTGGTGTAACACTGTTGTGTGTGACAATGTTGGGTTTGACGGTGATTGGTGTGTTGGTGCTGTGTGTGACTGGCCGGGGTGTGCCAGGGTTGATTGTGACATTGTTGAGTGTGATGGAGCTGGGTGTGAAAGTGATGGGTGTGACAGTTCTGGGTGTGACTGTGTTGGGTGTGACACTGATGGGTGTGACAATGATGGGTGTGACAGTTCTGGTGTTACAGTGCTGGGTGTGACAGTTCTGAGTGTGACTGTGTTGGGAGTTCTGGGTGTTACAGTGCTGGGTGTGACAGTTCTGAGTGTGACTGTGTTGGGAGTTCTGGGTGTTACAGTGCTGGGTGTGACAGTTCTGAGTGTGACTGTGTTGGGAGTGACACTGATGGGTGTGACAGTTCTGGGTGTGACAGTGTTGGGTATGAAAGTTCTGTCTGTGACAGTGTTGGTGTGACTGTTCTGGGTGTGACTGTGCTGGGTGTGACAGTTCTGGGTGTGACTGTGTTGGGTGTGACATTGTTGGGTGTGACAGTTCTGGGTGTGACAGTGTTGGGAGTGATTGTTCTGGGTGTGACTGTGTTGGGTGTGACAGTTCTGGGTGTGACAGTTCTGCGTGTGACTGTGTTAGGTGTGACTGTGTTGGGTGTGACAGTTCTGGGTGTGACAGTTCTGCGTGTGACTGTGTTGGGTGTGACTGTGTTGGGTGTGACAGTGTTGGGTATGAAAATTCTGTCTGTGACAGTTCTGGGTGTGACAGTTCTGCATGTAACTGTGTTGGGTGTGACAGTGTTGGGTGTGACAGTTCTGGCCGTGACAATTCTGGGTCTGACAGTGTTGGGATTGACAGTTCTGGGTGTGACTGTGCTGGGTGTGACAGTTCTGGGTGTGACTGTGTTGGGTGTGACAGTTCTGCGTGTGACTGTGTTGGGTGTGACAGTGTTGGGTGTGACAGTTCTGGGTGTGACAGTTCTGGGTGTGACTGTTCTGGGTGTGACTGTGTTGGGTGTGACAGTTCTGGGTGTGACTGTGTTGGGTGTGACAGTGTTGGGTGTGACAGTTCTGGCCGTGACAATTCTGGGTCTGACAGTGTTGGGATTGACAGTTCTGGGTGTGACTGTGCTGGGTGTGACAGTTCTGGGTGTGACAGTTCTGGGTGTGACTGTTCTGGGTGTGACTGTGTTGGGTGTGACAGTTCTGGCTGTGACAGTTCTGGGTGTGACTGTGTTGGGTGTGACAGTTCTGCGTGTGACTGTGTTGGGTGTGACTGTGTTGGGTGTGACAGTTCTGCGTGTGACTGTGTTGGGTGTGACTGTGTTGAGTGTGACAGTGTTGGGTGCGACAGTTCTGGCCGTGACAGTTCTTCGCGTGACAATTCTGGGTCTGACAGTGTTGGGAGTGACAGTTCTGGGTGTGACTGTGCTGGGTGTGACAGTTCGGAGTGTGACTGTGTTGGGAGTGACACTGATGGGTGTGACAGTTCTGGGTGTGACAGTGTTGGGTATGAAAGTTCTGTCTGTGACAGTGTTGGGTGTGACTGTTCTGGGTGTGACTGTGTTGGGTGTGACATTGTTGGGTGTGACAGTTCTGGGTGTGACAGTTCTGGGTGTGACAGTGTTGGGAGTGACTGTTCTGGGTGTGACTGTGTTGGGTGTGACAGTTCTGGGTGTGACAGTTCTGCGTGTGACTGTGTTGGGTGTGACAGTGTTGGGTGTGACAGTTCTGGCCGTGACAATTCTGGGTCTGACAGTGTTGGGATTGACAGTTCTGGGTGTGACTGTGCTGGGTGTGACAGTTCTGGGTGTGACATTGTTGGGTGTGACAGTTCTGGGTGTGACTGTTCTGGGTGTGACTGTGTTGAGTGTGACAGTGTTGGGTGTGACAGTTTTGCGTGTGACTGTGTTGGGTGTGACTGTGTTGTGTGTGACTGTGTTGAGTGTGACAGTGTTGGGTGTGACAGTTCTGGGTGTGACAGTTCTGGGTGTGACTGTGTTGGGGGTGACACTTTTGTGTGTCACTGTGCTGGGTGTGACTGTGTTGGGTGTGACAGTTCTGCGTGTGACTGTGTTGGGTGTGACATTGTTGGGTGTGACAGTTCTGGGTGTGACAGTGTTGGGAGTGATTGTTCTGGGTGTGACTGTGTTGGGTGTGACAGTTCTGGATGTGACAGTTCTGCGTGTGACTGTGTTAGGTGTGACTGTGTTGGGTGTGACTGTGTTGGGTGTGACAGTTCTGGGTGTGACTGTGTTGGGTGTGACTGTGTTGGGTGTGACAGTTCTTTGCGTGACAATTCTGGGTCTGACAGTGTTGGGAGTGACAGTTCTGGGTGTGACTGTGTTGGGTGTGACTGTGTTGGGTGTAACAGTTCTGGCCGTGACAGTTCTGTGCATGACAATTCTGGGTCTGACAGTGTTGGGAGTGACAGTTCTGCGTGTGACTGTGTTGGGAGTGACAGTTCTGGGTGTGAATGTACCGGGTGTGACAGTTTTGGGTGTGACAGTGTTGGGTATGAAAGTTCTGTCTGTGACAGTGTTGGGTGTGACAGTTCTGGGTGTGACTGTGCTGGGTGTGACAGTTCTGCGTGTGACAGTGTTGGGTATGAAAGTTCTGTCTTTGACAGTGTTGGGAGTGACTGTTCTGGGTCTGAATGTACCGGGTGTGACAGTGCCTGCGTGTGACGGTGTTGGGTGTGACAATTCTGCGCGTGACTGTGCCAGGTGTGACAGTTCTGGGTAGTCCAGTTTTGGGTGTGACAGTTCTGGGTGTGACAGTTCTGGGTGTGACTGTGCCGGGTGTGACAGTCTTGGAAGTGACAGTTCTGGCTGTGACAGTTCTGGGTGTGACAGTCTTGGGAGTGACAGTTCTGGCTGTGACAGGTGTTGGGTGTAACAGTTTTGGGTGTGACAGTTCTGGGTGTGACAATTTTGGGAGTGAAAGTGTTGGGTGTGACTGTTCTGGGTAGTACAGTGATGCGTGGGACTGTGCCGGGTGTGACAGTCATGGGAGTGACAGTGATGGGTGTGACTGTTCTGGATAGTACAGTGATGGGTGGGACTGTGCCGGGTGTGACAGTGTTGGGAGTGACACTGATGGGTGTGACAGTTCTGCCTGTGACGGTGTTGGGTGTAACAGTTCTGGGTGTTACAGTGTTGGGAGTGACAGTGATGGGTGTGACTGTGCCGGGTGTGACACTGTTGGGAGTGACAGTGATGGGTGTGACAGTTCTGGCTGTGACGGTGTTGGGTGTAACAGTTCTGGGTGTGACAATTCTGGGTGTGACAGTGTTGGGAGTGACAGTGATGGGTGTGACTGTGCCGGGTGTGACAGTGTTGGGAGTGACAGTGATGGGTGTGACAGTTCTGGCTGTGACGGTGTTGGGTGTAACAGTTCTGGGTGTGACAGTTCTGGGTGTGACAGTTCTGGGTGTGACAGTGTTGGGAGTGACAGTGATGGGTATGACTGTGCCGGGTGTGACAGTGTTGGGAGTGACAGTGATGGGTGTGATGGCACTGGTAGTGCTGCTGCTTGATGTGATAGTACTCAGTAGGGTCCTGGTACCTTTAACCCTACACCCTCGTACAGCGGTGTATACTATCATGCCCTACACCCTATACACTACTGCCTACACAGTACAGATTAAACCCTTCTACAGGGTTACAGTGCCTTGTAGTATTCACACCTGTTGAACTTTTCCACATGTTGCCACCTTACAACCACAAATGCAAATGTGATTTATTGGGATTTTATGAGACAGATCAACACAAAGTTGTCATTGTAAAGTGGAAAAAAAAATTGTATTACAAGTAAAAATCTGAAAAGTGTGGGGTGCATTGTATTCACCCCGCTGAGTCAAGTCAAGTCAAGTCATAGTTCAGTACACGGTGAAAAGAAACAACGTTCCTCCAGGACCAAGGTGCTACATACATGCAACGACATAAATTAACTACACAACATCAATTCTATCAATTGAACAGATTAAGATGGTTGTAGATAGTGTGATTGTGCATGTGTGTGTTTATCAGTTCAGTACTGATGTTATTTAGTTCGTCTGAATGATTTGTTTGTGTGTGTGTGTGTGTGTGTGTGTGTGTGTATCAGTCCAGTTCCTTTGTGTTGAGGAGATGGATGGCTTGCGGGTAAAAACTGTTACACAGTCTCGATGTGAGGCCCGAATGCTTCGGTACCTTTTCCAGATGGCAGGAGGGTGAAGTGTGTGTGTGAGGGGTGTGTCTGGTGAGCCACAATGCTGGTGGCTTTGCGGATGCAGCGTGTGGTGTATATGTCAGTGGTCTGTAGATGCAGCTCTCACTGTAATTACTGCTGTCAGGTCTTTTGAGGTTTGTTTTACCTGCTTTGCTCATCTACAGAGTGACGTTTGTGGCCACTTTATATGCTTATGGTACGTCCCTATACCGTACATCCTAAACCCTACACCTTAAACCCTGAACCCTTCTACAAGGGTATATACTGTTATACCTCATGGTAGGTCCCTAAACCCTATACCCTATACCCTACCCCTATAAACCTGAAAAACCCTGAACACTTTAGATTATGTGGAATAAGACCATCATCCCTCCCAGATTCTCAAATCAGCGTCGTCCTTTATTTTTGTGATGCAAACTCCCCTGTTCTCCCACTGAAACTACTGAAATGGGAACACATGGCACACACACACACACACACACACACACAGGGTGAAAGATGTGCCGCCAGCTTGCGGGTGACGCTCTGTGGCCACCTGCCAGGTACATGACATTTGGTCTGCTGTGTAAAGGAGATGAAGGTGTGTGTGTGTGTGTGTGTGTGTGTGTGTGTTTAAGCATTGAATGAGTCGGGTGGCGTTTCACCAGTGGAAAATCATCCAAAACAAACACATTGATCCCCAAAGACCTGTCCCCAGAGAAGACACACTCACACACACACACACACACACACACACACACACACACACACACACACACACACACACATACTGTACATCATATACCAGAGGGGAATTTTGGGTCTTTTTAGTTTTTCAGGGACAAAAAAACATTATGAGGCCCTTTAGCCCTTTGAGGTCCTCACTGTCCTTAATATCCATACTGTCTGTCTTTCTGTCTGCCTGTCTTTCTGTCTGCCTGTCTGTCTGTCTGCCTGCCGGTCTGTCTGTCTGTCTGTCTGTCGTTTCTTCCTGCACATATTTGAAGCCCACAGTTTGACCTTGAACTCATCTGTTTCACATGTTCTCCCAAACACATACCAGGAGGTGAATAATAAAAAGATAAAAGCCCTGTAGGTGTGAAACTGTGTTTGTGGGCGTTTGTATTTGTGTGTGTGTGTGTGTGTGTGTGTTTGTATGTGTGTGCATTTTGTTCCTGGAATAGACTTACTGAATGTGTACAAACAAAGAGAAATGTCCTTGTGGCGACGAGGCAAGGGCAAATCTGTCAGATATTACTACCCTTGTGGTCTCCATCAAGATGATCATGAAATCATGCCCCACCACACACACACACACACACACGCACACGCACACACACGCACACACACACGCACACACACACACACACACACACACACACACACACACACACATGTTTTGTGATGCGTGTTTTGTTTTTATAAATCTGGTTCTGAAATATACTCTCTCACTCACTCTCTCACTCTCTCACTCTCTGATACACCTGAGCAGATAAGTGTGATAATGAAGTTTCTACTTGTGAGAGGGTGTAGAGAGAGGTGGAGTAACAGAGGGTGAGAGAGAGGTTATTTTAAAACCACTGTTTCGGCCGACTCTGCTCCGTGTCCTCTTTACTCAGTCCTGAGGCGATCAGTCATGTCTTGAAGTCTTTTTAGTTTTACACTGGCGTTACGAGGCTAATGTAGCTAATGAGTCATATGGTCTACGGTTTAGTGTTGTTTTGGCTCACGAGCATCATTTTTACACACAAATGGCAGGGTTTAATTTTTTAAAAATGCAAATGAATAATATGAGCCAGAAACAGCAGTTTATGTTCCAAGCACTTTCTGTGACGAGCCCTTAGTGATGAAGGAAGACCAGGAGACACGGGGACCATGTGCAAATCACCAAACTGCTTCTGAGATACTATTCAATTCAACTCAATTCAACTTTATTTATAATGCATTTAACAACTGACATTGTGGCAAAGCAGCTTTACATAATGAAAAGGAAATTAGTGAGGTGTGTATGAAATGGGGCGGCACGGTGGTGTAGTGGTTAGCACTGTCGCCTTGCACCGCCAGGGTCCGGGTTCGAGATTGCCCGTCTCTGTGTTTATGGAGTTTGCATGTTCTCCCCGTGTTTGGTAGATTTTCTCATCTGGGTGATAACGGAGAGCAGGGATTTGATCTGCACTCATACTGTGTGTTAGGAGGCTGGAAGTTCAGTATAACAGGAGACGTGTGTAAGTTCATATGGAGTCCAGTTGGTTATTGGAGACTCAGGTAGACTGTAGGAAACTCCAGTCCTGAACTATCGAGCGACTGCAGTCACGAGTCCTCAGAGAACAGCCTGTCTGCATCAGCCGAGGACAGGAGCGTCTTCATGGCGAAGTGGAACCGTCCCCAGTCATCACACGCATACCCTCTCACGTCTACGTGAACTTCACCTCAACTCACTAAAGTTACAAGTTACTGTTGCTTAATGTTGGGCTTTGAGCTGAGAGCAGCCGCTGAAATGAAAAACGCAAACGCTCCTCTTCCGCTACAGTTTCATCCAAAATCCTGATGTCTATGTTTAACCGTGTCTATTTTAGCTACAAAGGCTTTGTTTCATAATTTCTACACAATCCCTCATGACGTCAGTGCCTGAGAATATTCATGATAATTAGATGATGAATAGCTACGCTGACCTTTTACACTGTGATTTTCAAATCATGCAGTGCTTCAATGTCATTGTTAAAAAAGAGGTTCAGGATGCTTCCTGTTGTTCTCGTGCCATCCAGATTCAGACGGGGGAGCGTTGGGAATCTGAAGAGTCCAAACAGCGAGGCTGTAATGGCTGCCTGAACACGTGAAAGGCAGATTCTTTCTCTCTCCTTTACACCACCAGTATAATTCACTTACTGCAGCTTTATTGAGTTTTTCAGCAGAAACCATCTGCCACCACACCAGAATTTCCTCAGGTCTTTCTCTCTCCCCCATCGCTTGGCGTCTTTTTGGCTTCTGACAGGAGAGACATCTGTCCGTTTTGTGTGCCGTTATTGTATTGAATAAACCAGTTGCAGCTGTAAGCGGAGTGTATCGCTGATTCTCATTCTGATTCACACAAACCTTCCCGTTCTCCTCGCTTAATACAGAGACGAGAAACCGTGATGATGTCACAGCGTCCTGCCACACACACACACACACACACACACACACACACACACATCATAAAGCGTTTTAATGGGTGTTCTCATACCCGACTACCCAGCATGCATCACTGAAATAAGAGCTAATGAACATTTTACACAGAAATAAACATCTGTTGCTTGATCATAAAATAATAACTTTATCTATTTACTGCTTAATAGATCTGTGTGTGTGTGTTTGTGTGTGTGCAAATGCACCAATGATTTACAGGTCTTTAGTTAACTTTCACAACTTTTATTAAAGGTTATGTTCACATCACTTTTAATTTTTTTTTCCTTAATGTGACACAGATCTGATTTTTTTAGGGCTGTCTGAACAAATCTGATCAGAGTCACTTTAGTATTTGGTCCTAGATCCGGTCCGGATACAAATCCAGTTCACGGTTATGTGATTTCAGATTGTAATTCAAATGACTGTTCATGCGTAGGCCGTGATGTCATCAATCAGCGCCGGCAGTGCTGAGGTTTCATATCAACACTAGCAAAACAGCTAAAGTGAGGCGTCTGGATTTCTGTCTTCTTCTGGATCTCAACACACACACACATACACACAGACACATACACACACACACACACACACACACACACACACACACACACACACACAGCCGACAAACCGCTCGCCGCCCTCCGGAGCAACACCCGAAGAAGATTAAATCGCACCTGTTGTTTGAAATGAACTAGCGCTCACACAAACATGACTAATTATCTGACCAAAAGAATCAGAACTGAAGAGTGTGACCTGTACCGTGAACAACACCTTAGTGAATTAAAAAAAAACAAACTACAAAATTGATTATTTTTAGCTGCTCTCTAATACACATATTAACCTGATGATTGCTGTATCCATGTGTAACTTTTGTTAAACAGAAGACACTGATAGAGTTTCTTATTTCACATGAATGGACTTAAAACATTCTCCATTTCCTGGGACAGAGAGCGGGCGTGCCCAGTAGGCCATGGCACTTTTTGAGTTCATGGAGATTTTCTGGGGCAAAAATATTCCGCTTGACTGAGATACAGGAAGGTCTGTGCCTTAAAAAAGGCACAAAAATAGTTACTCCTTAATTAATAACGAGCTGTTAATTATCAGCGCATTGCTCAAAATGTTAAAGCATAAAGAAAATAATAAAAGGTATGATTTTGATGAAAGAAACTATTTTATTTTGTATACACTGATCAGCCATAATGTTACAACACAAAACATTAAGCCCAGTAGTGTGTAGTCTGCCCTGGGTCCGCAAGGCCTCTGGGGGGTGCTGTGGTGCCTGGCACCAGGACGTTGTTCGCGGACCATTTGGGTGCTCTGTGGATTGGAGTTTGGAGGCGGGGTCGGGGTCCTTGTGTCTGTGGTGCGCTCACTGAGGGCGTGGGTGGGCCTCGGGTGCCCCTGATCCTCTAACAGTTCAATTGATGCTGTTCACAGCGGTACCTCTGCACCAGCGACTCCAACGGTTTTCCACTGACGCAAACAAGTTTGGAACGTCTCCCGGTCAGGTGTACACCCGGTCACATTGTGTGTAAGATGTAGTGATGTAGTGAAGACGCAGAACCATGTGTGCCAGGAATGTTATCCTGAGCCGCTTTCAGTTTGGGTTTTAAAGCAGCTGGTGCCGAGAGGAATCATAAATTAAGGTTAAGTGAGGTTTAATGTCTATTTATTTCATATTTTACTTCATTTACGTGTTTTTCCTAAATGTTTAGATTGTTTTTATTTGCAAAAATATAATTATAGTGTTGGAAATTGGTAATACTGGTAATATTTTTGGACGGCCTTAGCGGATTATTTAGCATTTACGTTATTTCCCAATGGGTTTCACAATACGTAATTTGACGGATTAAGGAACGGATTAAACTCGTATGTTGAGGTTCAGCTGTACTGGAATTAAATAATTACAGTACTACTACTACAAAAAAAATCAAATCAACATCCACCTCAAAGTCTTCAGAATGCTTGAATGTGATTGGTGGTGCCTGTAAGTACATGTATAATAAATGTTGGTGTCTCATGGTCCGATTCGGATCCATCTGCTTCACCCTGTTCACTGACATCCGGCGATCGCTTCCAGTTTGTACAGATGTCAGATGAACACATAGTAGCACATGGCAGGCTGAGTGTGCTGTGAGAGCAGGTTCCTTTACAGCTACACTTCTGAGCGCACTTTATAGAGCCGGGTCATCAGACATCCTGTCAGACATTAGAGAGAGAGAGAGAGAGAGAGAGAGAGCGAGCGAGAGAGAAATTTAACATCAGCAAATACTGAAGTGTTTTATACAGATTATTCATGTGTTGTCACTTTCTGTCATACTGACTGTCAATTTTGAACGAATTATGGAGGAAAATAACAGAAATGCAACGATGTTCCAAACTACTTATTTGTAAGGTCATTCAGGGTCGATGGTGCTAGCCGGAATATGTAAAAATGGAAGAAAAGTGAATTTCAGCCCCATGTCTGGTAATTAGATGTGCTTCCATAAAGTGTAAAAATCAGCAATTAGCACCTTTTTGATGGCCAGCGATTAGGACACATGGATTATTATACAGTCATTACAACATCAGCAAAATCCTCTAAAGCAATTACGTGCACATTACTTTTATAACTTGTATAACTTTTATAACTTTTATGACTCTCCTCCTCCTCGTGAGCGGGTCTGGGGCACCTTGGTGTACTCTTCCTCCTGACATGTTACACACGTGTAGGAGCGCACGCCGTCCCTGTCTGTAGGGGACTCGTCAGTAAAGTGTCTGTAGCACAGCGCACGTCACACATGCCTACTGTATCTGTGCAAAGCTCAGAGGATCTGACGACCCGTCCGAGTGTACTCTGAGATTATTAGATCAGATTAGATCAACTTGAGCTCAGGACCAGTGAGATGTAGAAGACTGTGGAGCTCCGGTACAAAAAACACCAACGGTTTATAAGGCGATTAATGTAATCTGTTTTGCTCTAATCTAGTCTAATCCGAGTAAACACCACTGGATTTCGTGTTGTTTCTTTTGTTAGTGCTATTTAATTGTTTAAATGTTTTTTTAATAATAATAATAGTAATAACAACAGTTTTGTAAAAAGAAATTGTTAATCTCAGTACATCTTTTCTCTTTCATTTCTGTGCGAGTGTGAGAGTTATTAAAATGAAAGGTGTGGATTGTAAGGATCAGAAATGTTCCTGTCAGGAGCGCCGGTCCCGTCAGCACATGTACAGCGGGTTCTTCAGTTCACACAGAACGATAGGAACATATTTTAACAGCCGCGGTTTCTCTCGCCAAAGCGCTCGGGAGCTGTTTGGAACAGAACGTGTGAGAAAGACGCTGAATTTTAACAGCTGATGAATAATTCATACCTCCTAGTCGAAGAAATTACACCAGCGGAGTCCAAAAGTTCGTCAGTGTGTGTGTGTGTGTTTGTGTGTGTGTGTGTGTGCGACAGAGAGAGAGATTCCACAGTCTAATAATAAATAATAATCTGACAATAAAAGCTCTTTATGTTGGAAGTAAAATGTCTTTTAGGCGAGTGTTGCGGAGATGAAGAGCTGCATGATATGGTGAGTGTGTGTGTGTGTGTGTGTGTGTGTGTGTGTGTTAGTGGTTACACGCTCAATAGTAGAAACAGTAGCTTTTTCTTTTGTAGTACTCCAGTACTCAGATGTACACATACCGCTATTTTATCTATATTTTATCTATTTTATTTGAGTCCTGCTTCTGGTTGGAGATCTCGTCGCATGGATGCCCCGTGTGGTCTGCCTGGATTCGTATGGTGGCTGGGGATGGTTTCCATTAAGACTGTCCTATCATCGATTGATGGTCTGGGGACCCGTGACTTCAGTTGTTCGATAGCTCAGGATTGGAATCTCCTACAGTCTACCTGAGCCTTCAGGAACAAACTGGACTCCTTTTAATTTTAACACATCTCCTGTTATACTGAACTTCCAGTACACATTATTATGCTGATCAATCCCTGCTCATAGAAGGCCACTTTAGAATAGTCCAATGTTTTCCTCTTAGCCATTCTTGGGTGTTTTTAGCTGTGTGTTTTGGGTCATTGTCCTGTTGCAAGACCCATGACCTGTGACTGAGACCCAGCTTTCTGACACTGGCCAGCACATTTCTCTCTAGAATCCCTTGATAGTCTTGAGATTTCATTGTACCCTGCACAGATTCAAGACACCCTGTGCCAGATGCAGCAAAGCAGCCCCAGAACATAACAGAGCCTCCTCCATGTTTCACAGTAGGGACAGTGTTCTTTTCTTGATATGCTCAATTTTTCCGTCTGTGAACATAGAGCTGATGTGCCTTGGCAAAATCAAAGAGACAAATGTCGTATGGACAGATGAGACAAAAATTCAATTTTTGTCTCATCTGTCCATAGGACATTCTCCCAGAAGCTTTGTGGCTTGTCAACATGTAGTTTGGCATATTCCAGTCTGGCTTTTTTATGATTTGTTTTCAACAATGGTGTCCTCCTTGGTCGTCTCCCATGTAGTCCACTTTGGCTCAAACAACGACGGATGGTGCGATCCGACACTGATGTTCCTTGAGCATGAAGTTCACCTTGGATCTCTTTAGAAGTCTTTCTGGGCTCTTTTGTTACCATTCGGATTATCCGTCTCTTTGATTTGTCATCAATTTTCCTCCTGCGGCCACGTCCAGGGAGGTTGGCTACAGTCCCATGGATCTTAAATTTCTGAATAATATGTGCAACTGTAGTCACAGGAACATCTAGCTGCTTGGAAATGGTCTTATAGCCTTTACCTTTAACATGCTTGTCTATCATTTTCTTTCGAATCTCCTGAGACAACTCTTTCCTTCGCTTCTTCTGGTCCATGTTGAGTGTGGTACATACCATGTCACCAAACAACACAGTGACTACCTGGAGCCCTATATATAGGCCCACTGACTGATTACAAGATTGTAGACACCTGTGATGCTAATTAGTGGACACACCTTGAATTAACATGTCCCTTTGGTCACATTATTTTCAGTATTTTCTAGGGGTACCATAATTTTTGTCCAGGCCTGTTGGCATGTTGGCCTGTTGAGTTTATTTTTTAAAATAATTCTGTTGAAGCATCGTTGAAAAGCAATGTCTGACTTTCATTGGTTAACATTCATAGAATTTTTTTTAATTATTACTTTTGTCAGATTAAAGGTATTTATGTGACCATTGTGGGTTTTTCTTTCATTGACCGAAGGGTACCAACACTTTTGCCCACGTGTGGACATTCGAGTATGTGAGTCCCTGACTTAAGGACATTCGAGCATGTAAGTCCCTGACTTATGGACATTCGAGTATGTGAGTCCCTGACTTAAGGACATACGAGTATGTGAGTCCCTGACTTATGGACATTCGAGTATGTAAGTCCCTGACTTATGGACATACGAGTATGTGAGTCCTTGACTTATGGACATACGAGTATGTGAGTCCCTGACTTATGGACATTTGAGCACGTAAGTCCCTGACTTATGGACATTCGAGTATGTAAATCCCTGATTTATGGACATTCGAGTTATGAATTTCCGCAGATATGAACAGACCGCGGTTCACGTCAAACATTTGTAGATATGAACAAGTGACGTAAGAATCTCACGTGTATTGTACAAAAATAGACACAGCAGATACCGGTATTTACAATTATATACAATTGTATGGGCATGTCTTGGAGAAATGAGTGGGCTTCACCGGTTTAAATAAATCAGAGGCAGAGTTCACAGTTCAGTACAGTGGAAAACAGCTGACAGAATGGTAACAAGGTCAGCTGACTCAGTGGGGACGTTTATAAAGACTTACAAGGATTTCTGAAAGTTGAAGCTGGTTTGTAGCCAGAATACCAACTACTGTGCTGTTATTGGTGTTAAACTACTGGTGTGTGTAAATTAGTTGTGTTTTGTGTCTGAATCCTGTGATTAAGTCTGTCTGTTTAGAATTGTAACAAAATCTTCATATTTATAAAATGGTGATACATACAGAATCGCACTACAGAGCGAATCGGCACTTAACTATCGTGATAATATCGTATCAGAGGGGTCCTGGTGATTCCCCTCCCTAATGTCCAATGTTTACATCAAATCCTCAATACTCAGAACATTAGCGTGCGATATGAGACATGATGATTCTCGTTCCCTTTATTTTGCTGATGTGGAGTGCTTTTAATTCATCATGAGGGTACTGACTAGGCAACTTTTAGTCAAAGTATGTAGATAGATAATTCCACTAGCACAGGTATTATTGTTTGTGCTGTTTTTCTGAGAGTGGGAGGGTTTGTAGACCTGACGGTTTTGTGGTGAGCACAGAGCGGAGACTTTGAGCGAGTGAAAATATCATTTGTGGCTGTGAGAGTGTTTGAATGGGTGAAAATACAGCTGTGTGCATGCAGAAACATGATTTTTTTTTTTTGCTCAAGGCACAAATATAAGACCGTACAGCAAAAACAGCCTTTTAATTTTAATTTTAATTTTAAACACATCTCCTGTTATACTGAACTTCCAGTACACATTATTATGCTGATCAATCCCTGCTATCTGTTATCACCCAGATGAGGATGGGTTCCCTGTTGAGTCTGGTTCCTCTCAAGGTTTCTTCCTATTACCATCTCAGGGAGTTTTTCCTTGCCACCGTCGCCCTCGGCTTGCTCATCAGGGACAATCTTATCATTTTGATTCATACACATTGCATACAAACTTACTTCTTTTTATTGTGTAAAGCTGCTTTGCGACAATGTCAATTGTTAAAAGCGCTATATAAATAAAATTGACTTGACTTGACAGCAGGAGTCATTTTTATTGTGCCACTATGAGGGTTAAAATTTGCAATTAAGGTGCGGTACACATTGGGAAACATACGCCTCACCACTATCGTTTGTGGTATATATCAAACATAATATATAGATTTATTTCACTCTCACAGACAGACAGGCAGAGAGAGAGAGAGGGACAGAGAGAAAGAGACAGAGAGAGAGGGAGACAGAGAGAGTGAGACAGAGAGCCAGAGAGAGAGCGCGAGAAAGAGTGAGAGCCAGAAAGAGAGAGAGAGAGAGAGACAGACAGAGAGAAATGTACTGAAGCTTAACCTTACTTTTATTTGCTGAAGGGAAAAAAAACAAAACACAAGCTTGACCTGGATCACAGTTTTTTTTTTTTTTTTTAATAAATAAAAAAAATTTGCATTAGTGTAAAGTAGGGTTATGTGTAATAGTACCCTGTTTACTCCTACACTGCTGGTACATCCCTAGTTTCTATAGCAACAGTCCATTCACAGGGACTTGGTGACGTTTTCTCAATGTAAAGAAAAAAGTGTTAACCATGAGACATATGGAAGGAGTCTCCAGTGTCAGTGCTACATTTTATGACAGAGGAGTTTATGTGTCTTTGCGGTTTCACAGTAACGTGAGTTTGTTGTTGTGTAACTAAAGTGTAAATGCATAAAAAATAAACAACAAACCTGCAATGAGAAAAGGTGTAAGAGGAATAAAGCACTCAGGAGTGTGTAGTTCCAGGTTCATAATCAACTCTGTTGTAGGAACTGTCACGACTCATCAGCATGCATCAGCTTGTCTCTCTCTCTCTCTCTCTCTCTCTCTCACACACACACACACACACACACACACACAAAATCAGAAAATAAGAGACAGTAGAGAAGGTAAATCAAGACCGCAGATGAAGAGAGAGAGAGAGAATGTGTGTATGAGTTTATGCTCTACTTTATCTCCAGGTTCATTCGGTCAACACCCAGCAGGTGAGATGATGAAATTCTGGAATGAGGTCTACCTCTGTCTCTCTGTCACACACACACACACACACACACACACACACACACACACACACACACACACACACACACACACACACACACACAGAGAGAGAGAACAGATCTAAACCTTCTCACTGTTGGGTGGTGTGCACTTTGTACTTCTGCGAAGCGGAAGAACATTAATTATAATAAAGTACTTTATTAAACACAGTTTCTATTCCTCTGATCTCCTCCTCAGTCATGGGCTGCGTCCCTAATCACACATACACTAGTGTCCCAGAGGGCAGGCTTCGTCAGCACAGCATGCTATTTCATACTCAGAAATTATTAATTAACCAACCTGCGTGATGATGTGTTGAGAAACCATGCAGTCTCAGGCCAGGTCTCCAGACCTCCATATCTCCAGTGGATCAGAGAGAGGATGTTAAAAGTCTTATACAAGAAGAGGAGTGGGCGGGGTCTGTGATATAGGCATAAAACAAACCCTCTCCAGTTGGCTCTCCCATCCGTCCTGCTCTCCAGCGTTTGCTGCACGAACAGTAAACTGGATTACATCTGACTACAGTGGACGACTCGATGTGAGACTGGAGACTGCTGTGTCCTTGTCTTCACCTTGACGTGGCTCAGTGGCGGAGTTCAGGACAGCACGGTTCAGCCAGACAGACTAGACTTTACATCAAAAGTGATGGTGCAGGAATTCACTGCTCGTTTGAACACCAAACGTTTTATTTATCACAGTCTTCACCACCGCTCTTATAGACACAGTGTACGTCCTCTCACAGCTCATGCAGTGAGGAGGAGCTCTGAGGACTACAAGAGACTACAAGTGAACTGCAGCACACACACACATTCTTATTGTGGAGAATTTAAATGTTAAATCTGTGCTCCTGAAATCTCTTTATCATGAGAGAGGTGATGATCAGGCTGGCTCTTGTACCAACACACATGTGGCAGGGCATCCAGACCATCACCTACATACCACAGGACGACATCACCTACCTGTGACAGTGATGCCTTCCTTCCAGATGTGCTCTCTGTTTGAGAACAGAGTAACGTGGCAGTGTGGATGACCTCCCCTCCTCCAACCAGAACAAACCCACGGAAGGCCGCTGGGGGAGGTTCTGTCTGTAACCCTCATCTCAGCGTTCAAGGTCACCATCATCGTCCCTGTCCCCAGAATGTCACAGGGACAAGGTTTATCTTGCCTTAATAGCTATTGTCCCATCACACTCGCACCCATCTTGAGGCACAAGTAGTCATGCACCAACTTATCTGTTGTACGTCACGCTTGGCTGACTTCCATCTTGTTCACGGTTGGCCTTCGTGGTGCTTTAATACTTTACATAACCGCCGCGATGTTAGCTGTGTCATAGAGTACAATTAGCGATATGTCGATGTTTTTCCCTACATTAAGCTCCATAAAGAGGTTTTAGGTGGGTTTGAAGAGTTCTTATTAAGTAGCTAGCGGTATAGGAGGCTAAAATGGCTTTTAAATCAGATATTTTTCACAAAAGGAATCTGTCACGTGAAAGAGGGTTAGAGGTTGTTTCAGATGTTTTAAGGATTACATTTCTGCTCATTCAGATAAACTGTGATAAAGAGCATAAAGACTTTAAAACAGTTCTGTTGTTTTTTATAATGATTTCTTTCTTTTCCCGGCACAAAGATGTAATAACATCAAAATCAAGGAAAAAAAACCATCAAATTCTTATTTTAAATGTTGATTGGTTTCGGTCTAGAATTTCCTGATAAGTTCACCCGTAACATGACGACCCTGCTGCCCCCTCGGTGGTCCCCGTCCAGACAAAACGAATGGCTATGTCTATAACCTCTGTTCCCTGAAGGAGAGGAACGAGGTACAACACGTATTGTATGGGATATCACGCCCTCTCGTGTCCTGGCTGAAGCCACCTTTATTCACGCCTTAAACGCAGTCACACCTGTGGTGACGTAGGTGTAGCCCCGCCTACCCTTATAAATCCTTGTCACCACGGTTGACTCTCAGTTCAACAGCCCCTCTTCGCCGAGCGTAACTGAAGCGGGGCAGCACTGTGTTGTACCTCGTTCCTCTCCTTCAGGGAACAGAGGTTATAGACATAACCATTCGTTCCCTTTCAGTCAATTCACTCGGTACAACACATATTGTATGGGACATATATTCATGCCCCGCTGAGCATCTACCAAAGTTACCCAGAAACCTGATAGCTACTCTACTGCAACATGGACCCCGCAGAGAGGACACAATGGGCCACCGAGGGGGCCGTTATGTCCAGACGGTAGAATCGGATAAACATGTGCGGTGAGGACCAACTGGCTGCCGCGCAGATATCACCCACGGATAACCCTTTGAACAGCGCCCACGATGTTGCCATAGCCCTTGTTGAATGTGCTTTCACACCCTGAGGCAATGGGACACCCTTGCTGCTATAAGCTAATGTAATAGCCTCCACAATCCAATGGGAAATCCGCTGTTTCGACAGTGCTTTACCCTTTACTCTACTGGGAAAGCAGACAAAGAGTTGATCACACACGCATATTCACTGTACGGTCCATGTAGACGCGTAGTGCACGTACAGGCCACAAATTATGCAATTTTTCCTTCTCCTCAGAAGCAAAAGGAGGGAGGCAGAAGCTATACAGGTCAAAGACCATAGAGCTATAATCAGTGGAGACCACTTTAGGTACATAGGCCGCATTTGGCCGCAGCGTAACCTTTAAACCATTAGCAGCAAACTGCGTACAAGCTGAATGCACAGACAAAGCGTGGAGATCACCCACTCGTTTAGCAGACGCTAAAGCAAGAAGGAGTGCCGTCTTATATGACAGAATTTTCATATTTATAGACACAACCGGCTCAAAAGGAGGACCACAGAGGGCCTCAAGCACTAACAATAAATCCCAAGATGGGACGGTGGACCTCCCCGTGGGTCACAGACGTCGTACTCCTCTTAAAAATCGCACTGCTAGTGGATGAGCCCCTGGTGACACTCCATCAAAGCCAACATGACAGGCTGATATATAGTAGAGAAGTAGAGAAGGAAAGGCCTTTTTCTAACAGTTCTTGCAGAAAAGACAAAACCTCCACCATAGAGCACTGATATGGAAGAACATTACGTTCCTGACACCATTGCTCAAACGCTCGCCACTTGTAAGCATATAAACTTCTAGTGGACGAGGCCTGAGCACTCTGAATTGTCTCAATTACATTTGGAGGAAGCCCTTTAGCTCTCAAATTGGACCTTTCAACAAGTAAGCATGCAAGTTCCACAGCTCGGGACGTGGATGAACCAATTCCCCCACTGCCTGAGACAGAAGGTCCCTGTGGAGAGGAAGTTTCCAAGGTTCTGCAGCTAGCAGGCTGACTATCTCTGCGTACCACGACTTCGCCGACCAACGAGGGGCCACCAGGATTAGGGACAGGCCCTGCTGGCGCACCCTCTCTGTGACAGGCAGAATCAGTTCTACTGAAGGGAAAGCATACAATAGAGCTGGGGGCCATGAGTGTGCCAGTGCATCAATCCCCAGTGGCGCACTGTGGTCTGTTATGGAGAAGAACAGTGGGCAGTGAGCATTCTCTTTGGATGCAAACAGATCCACTACCGCCCTGCCGAAGCGCTCCCAGATCCGAGCTACCACCCATGGGTGTAACCTCCATTCCCTCACAAGCGGGCCCTCTCTGGAGAGAAGGTCCGCCCCCAGATTCAGGTGCCCTGGAATGTGAGTGGCCTTGAGTGACAGAAGGTTCACACCGGACCATAGTAATAGAGAATGAGATTCAGCAGGGGAAGAGAACGAGTCCCCCCTTGTCTGTTTATGTACGACACCACTGTCGTGTTGTCTGTCCTGATCAGAACATGATGTCCTGTCAGAGTCAGATGAAAATGTTTCAGGGCTGAAAACACCGCCAACAGCTCCAAATAGTTGATGTGAAGCCTGCGTTCTTCTTGTGACCATGCCCCCCTCACGGCGGAGCAGTCGCACAGAGCGCCCTAGCCGCTCTGAGAAGCATCTGTTGACACTACTTTGCGAAACGACACCCTGCCTATTGGAGAGCCCTGGAGTAACAGCCTTGGTTCCCTCCAGGGCAGCAGAGCTGACATACATGACGGAGTCACTGTCAGCTTCCTGTTGAGGTGTCGCGCCGCACACAGGCGGTGAGAGCACATCCAGCGCTGAAATGCATGCATATTCAGCAGCCCGAGAGGCACCACCGCGATCATAGACGCCATCATTCCCAATAACTGTAAAAACACTCTGAAACGAAGTTTGTGTTGCAACTGAAACTGAGCAAGGCAGCGCTGAAACGCGGCTATTCTGTGCTCTGACAGATGTGCTCAGCTGGTAACGGAGCATATCTCGAGACCCAGGAATGAAAACTGTTGGCTCGGAGTCAGTGAGCTTTTCTGCATGTTTACTGAGAAACCTAGAGTCCGAATATGAGACAGAACTAACGCTGTCTGTTTCTCTGCCTGATCGTTTGTGTTCGCTATTAGCGCCCAGTCGTCTAAATAGGCCAGTATGCGCATGCCTCTCTCCCGAAGAGGAGCCAGCGCTGCCTCGAAGCACTTCGTGAATATTCGGGGAGCTAGCGACAGGCCGAACGGCAACACTAGGTACTCGTAGGCCACGCCTTCGAAAGCAAACCTCAGAAATTTTCTGTGTCGCGGAAAGATTGCTATATGGAAATAAGCATCGGTGAGATCGATCGTAGTGAACCAATCCCCCGGGCCTATTGCACTTAGCAATTGCCTCAGTGTAAGCATTTTGAACTTGTACATTCTTAAAAACGCGTTCAATGTTCTCAGGTCCAAAACCGGACGTAGTCCTCCCCCTCTCTTCGGAATGACAAAATAACGGCTGTACCAACCTGAGTTCGCTTACGAAGGGGAAACCACTTGAATCGCCCCTTTGCTCAGAAGAGAATTTATCTCCTGCCGAAGCACTGCTGCGGCGCTGTCCGACATCACGGTGTTGATTATGGACAAAAAGCGAGGCGGCTTTGTGCGAAATTGCAGTCGGTATCCCATTGCGACTGTGTTTTGCACCCATGTCGGGACTGCGCATGCGCGCCACTCATGAAAACGGGAAGCCAGCCGGCTCACATTGAGCACCACAGGGGGGCTGCTGCCCTCTGGCGTTACGCCGGAGGGCAGCCTCATAGATGGCAGTGGGTGTTTTTGTTTTGCAAGCTTGTAAACAATGACACTCTTTATTGGTTTTAGTGATTGTACATTCACACAGTTTACAAAATGCCCCATCTTTGACCTGCAAACATTTTTGGCACCTATTGTAAGCCCCTGAGAATTTTCCAACACACCCCAACTGGGGTTTATAACATAAGAGCTTAGAACATTTGTGTGTGCGGGGGGGGAATGTGCTTGGGAGACTGTGTTAGGGAAATGCAACACCGTTTGGGACTGAATCCCATAATCTAGCGGCCTCTTGGGCGGGTTTGAGAGAGGAGAAACAGCGTCTCCCTGCTGCCAATGCTCCTCTCCCTTTAAAGTCTGAGCTAGGAGGAGTGTGGATTCTTCCTCCTGGCTGCTGAATCCTTCCGGAGGCCCGGTGGGGGGCCCCTGTTTCAGGCTGACTGACGCGGGTTTTGACCGGGAGGTCGCTGTTTCATCGGGCGAGAGCTCGCGCTAGCTGATGGTGGCGGCCGCTTAGGAGGGAGCTGCGGGGTGGTTACTTTTCGCACCTGTTTGGGCTTCGCTTCTCGTTGCGGGATGATGTCTCGAAACGCCTCCGCCTGCTTTTTCTTGAAATCAAACTTTGTTTGAATAGCATCAAGCGACTGGCCGAATAAACCCTCAGCAGACAGCGGTTCATCTAAGTAGATGGCCCTGTCTCTATCTGGGATATCTGAGAGCGTGAGCCACAGATGCCTCTGTGCCACCACAGCGCTAGCCATGCCTTTGCCGAGGGACAGAGCCACGCACCAAGACATGCGCAAAATGTAATCTGTCGCGGTCCTGACCTCGTTCAGCAGCTCACATACCGGGCTGTCCTGCGGTACCAGTGAACCGAGTTCTGCTAGACGCATCGCCTGATACGTCTGGAGCAGCGTGACAGAATTCAGCGCCCGGGCGGTGCTCGCTTGAGCGCGGTATATTTTTTCTAGTTGTGCGGAAGAGAATCTGCAGTGTTTGGATGGAAGAACGGTAGGACCAGACACTCCATGGTTATGCGAAGGTGCCAAGTAAGCAGCTAAAGACGGCTCCATCGGCGGTGGTCCCACTAGCCCTGCTTTCTCCGCTCCGTCCAACTCTAAATACTGCCCATAGCCTGGTACTGTTACTCGGGTCGACAGTGGCTTGTTCCATGACGCCGTTAGCTCACCGACAAAGTCGGGAAACATTGGCAAGCAGTTTCTGACCGTTGTCGGTTCCGGAGGAAGAAAGAATCCCGAGAACCTCGACGGCTTCTGAGCCGGCTGTGGGGAGGGCCACTGCACCTCCAACTTCTCAGCTGCTCGTCGGTAGAGAGCGAAAAATGAATTGTCGTCTCGAGCAGCTAACGTAGTAGCACCAGAGCTCTGAGTCGACGGTAACATTTCCTGTTCGTCCTCTGACAGGCCGTGCGTTTCCAGACTGATGTCGAGCACGTCATCCTCGTGGAAAGCAGGCTCCTCACAGCCCGGCTGCTCACCGGCGCTGTAGGAAAGCTCACGGTCCTGAACTGAGAGTCAACCGTGGTGACAAGGATTTATAAGGGTAGGCGGGGCTACACCTACGTCACCACAGGTGTGACTGCCTTTAAGGCGTGAATAAAGGTGGCTTCAGCCAGGACACGAGAGGGCGTGATATCCCATACAATATGTGTTGTACCGAGTGAATTGACTGAAAGGGAACACCAAACACTCCTTCAGTGACGGTTCAGTAAACGGCTCTTTACCCAAAGCTTCGCTGTTTAATCTTATTGTAATAACATAATGACAACAGTATTAATCTTAGATTATGTGCAGCGCTTGCTGTACACATGCCTGCGAATGAGGTGTAACTATGGAAACCATACATATCAGAATGAGTGCAATATTGTTATTATTTATTTATTTATTATTCATACATAAGGCACAACTTCTGACCAATCAGAGTCTTGTGTATGTGAGAACTGTCATGGTTGCCTAAGTATAGTTCCCAGAATGCACTGCTGCTTAGACATGCTCGCAGAGGACCTGATTACTAATCACACACACACACACCTGGACACAGTCACACACACACACACACACACACGCACACTGTATTGAGTGTTCTCCAGTGTTTTTCAGTCCTGGTCTTGATCCTGGTCTGGTGTCCTGGTTCCTCGACTCTGACTCTGGTTAATGGTGTAGTTTCATCACCTGTCTTCTTCTTGTTTCTTGTTTTCATTGATCCCTGTGTTTGTTTGTTATCTACATGGATTAGAGTGTGGTTCGCAAGTGCAAGTGCGTCCTCCACCTCCATGAACGAAACATCACTGTTTAACTGATGATTTAAATGATGTAATGTTTACAGATATTTTCCTTGCAGATTTTATTATAAAAATTTCACCCTGACAAAAAAACAAGTTGATATAAATATCTATGATTAAATATTATTTGGGGAAGTAAATGAGAACTCTAGGAACCACAGAGCCGTGTGTTTTTCTGAGGGAGCCACATAGCGACGTTGAGAGAGAGCTAGCGCTGTCGTGAAGCCGATAGTGTTCCTGTAAACAGCTTCAAAGTGAGGCGCTTACGTGTTTTATTAAACTAGTGTTTGTGAACGAGGGAATAAAAGTTGTCTCGTTTACAATGAGGAGTTTGTCCTCCTGCTGAGGAGTTTCTCATCGTTCCGTCAAACACACATGTTCGTCAGAAGAAGAGAGAGAAGTCAGTACTGACGGAAAATGAGGAGCTGGAGCTGTTTATTCTGTTTAGCGCACCATGCTAACCTGGAGGCCGTACACTTCCTTTACTTGTACGCCATAGCTCCAGCGCTACAATAACACCGCAGCGATGTCACGGGTGATTAAATGTTCTGAGGATGCCGGGCATTTTTGATCGAACTGTTAATTAACGACAGATCTCTGGAATAGCGCGATGCTTGTTGCGTGGGAAACGGGTCTATACCGCTTCAGCGTATTTTGTTTGTTAAGCAGCGATGATAAATTGTTTCTTTCTTTCTTTCTCGCTTTCTCGAGTGACATCATCACATTATAAGGCTTTGGTCTGCTTGTTTGTTAAGGTGTCACAGTACATACGTGTTTATATAATTGGAATACGTATAGATAACTCATTTACGTGTTCATAAATCTTATATTAAATAATTCATGTTCTTAATCTTCTTCTTCTCTCTCACTCTTCTGTCTCTCTACAAACATCTATCCCTCGCTCATTCTCATCCTTTCATCACTTCATGTTGTCACGTCCATATTTGGCATGATCTCTTCTTCACCTCCTCGCTCTTTATTCATATCTGATATATGTATCATCATATCATTCTGTTTTTCTTTCTTACTATTTTTCATTCTATCTCTCCATTCTTTATCCTCTGTTTCTCCACTCTTCTCATCACTCTCCTCGCCTCTCTCCATCACTTGGTCCATCTGCCCTACGTCTCCCTCCCTCCCTGTCTCACTCTCTCCCCGTCTCACTCACTCCCCATCTCACTCTCTCCCTGTCTCACTCTCTCTCTCTCCCAGTGTGTGATGATGGAGAGTTTCTGTGTGCAGACGGACGAGTGTGTGTGTCAGAGAGCTGGCTGTGTGATGGTGAAACAGACTGTCCAGATTCTTCAGACGAGACGCCTTTTCACTGTGAGTTTACTGTCAATACACATACACACACACACACACACACACACACACACACACACACACACACACACACACACATATACATACACACACAGACATACACACACACACACACACACACACACACACACATACACACGCAGACATACACATATACATACACACACACACACACACACTCACATACACACACATACACACACACACACACACACACACATATACATACACACACAGACATACACATATACATACACACACACACACAAACACACTCACATACACACATATACACACACACACACACACACACACACACACACACACACATACATACACACACAGACATACACACACACACACACATATACATACACACACAGACATACACACACACACACACACACACACACACACACACACACACACACACACACACACAGACTCATTATACATGCACCCCCCCCCCCCCCTCTCTCTCTCTCTTTCTCTCACATACACACACACACACATAATAATTTATAATAAATTTCTCCTTTTTTTGGTTCGGTTTATTAGATTAGGTTATCAAACCTTGAAAAATTTCGACCTAAAACACCCCTGGCGCACGCGCGCACACACACACACACACACACACATACACACACACAGGGGTAGACAGTGAGATGGTAATGTTTTTGTTTCTGCACACAGGAGGTCGAAGTTTCATTGCTCACTCTGTAGGCAGCATCAAGAACAAAGATAAAGTGAGCTGTGTGTGTGTGTGTGTGTGTGTGTGTGTGTGTGTGTGTGTGTTGATGGAACACCCAGTAGGCTGCTGCATTTCGTTGTAAAATGAAAGCGTTGATTGCTGTGTAAATGTGCTGGTCCCTGCGTAGTGGCCCTGTAGCGCCCCCTGTGGTGAGGGGTTATCGGGGGGGGGGGGGGGTGTTGTGTTATTAAAGGCTCTCGGCTGTGCAGCAGCAGTAACCCAGTGTGAGCAGGGTGAACGCACTGACCTTGAGCAGTAATATCTGCAGCCTGACCTCTACAGCCTGCACCGCCACATCGCTCTCTACATCGCTCTGGATGTAGGAACGCTGCCGCCGAGGTTTCTGAGCCGGCGTTCTGGGAGAGTGCCCGTCTGCCGGTCAGGTCCATCAGAACTCACCGGGTCTCATTGAGTGTTAATGTGTATTTATTATTAATGTCTATATTTATGCAGGTTTCCTCATGTTGGTTCTCACTTAAACTGATCCTGAAACTATTTTCTTTTTCTTCTATTTTGGCGGGAATTTTCTCCCCCCGATATTCTCCCTAATTTAGTCGTGTCCGATTCCTCCCCGTCACTAGGGGGCTCCCACATCACGGCCGTCGACCGCATCTTTTCCCGCCCCGCTGAGAGAGCTGTGAAGAAGTGTGAGAGTAATGTTCAGGTTAAAAGATGAACTGGAGAATCGACACAAGATCCTTTTTATCTATTTTATAAATAAACTGTTATAAAGTCTTACTTTTCTAAGACTCTGTTAGACTGTTAGACAGTATTATAATAACCTCCAGGGTCGTGGGTTCGAGTCCCGTCCCGGGGTTTGTCTGTGTGCATGGAGAATGCATGTTCTCCCCGTGCTTGCTGTGTTCCCCTGGGTAATCCAGTTTCCTCCCTCAGTCCAAAGACATGCAGGTTAGGCTAATTGGTGTTCTCAAATTCCCCATAGTGAGTGTGTGTGTGTGTGTGTGTGCGTGTGTGTGTGTGTGTGAGCCCTGTGATGGATCTGCACCCCATCCTGAGTGTACCCCGCCTCATGCCCTGATTCCCCTGGTGTAGTTTCCAGCCCAACCCCACCCTGTCCAGGACCAGCGCTGTAGAGAACGAGAGAGTGAGTGAGTGATTTAAATAGAGAATCATTTTCAGATGATATTTTTTTAGACAGATAAATGTTTTTCCAGAGTCTGTCCAAACGTCTGGCACAAACGTGTGAGCTGCTCGTATCAGGTCCAGCCACAGCGTTGGGTTCAGTACACGGTTTCTAACTGGACTTCGCATAAATGTCCACTGTTCTGTTGCTTAAACAAATGACAAAAACTCACATACGGTTCACTCCATAACAACCTCTGTAATGATGCCTCTGTACCGAGGCAGCGAGGCATCTTCTTCCCTTCTTCCGTACTGCTGCTTCCGTGCTTCGCTGCAGCTGTAATGATCTTATTATGAAATTCTGCAGAAGTAACGGCACCTGCGTTGTGAACGTTTCGATCATCATCACAACAGGTTTCTGATCATCCAGGAGAGACGAGGCATGACGTTTCTTTTCCTCAGCAATGTTTCAGTCCACATCACTATCCTCACATGATGAGGTTTTTTCGGATCAACTTCTCAGCTGTTTTGTGACCCTCTGAAAAATTTTGTCCGCTTCTCAGAAGCATTGTTATTCTGCACTGTTGTTCTTCTCCACTATTTCCTCTGCAACTCTTCTCCATTTCAAATGTTACGGTTATTATTTGTGTCTTAGGTATATTTAAAGAAGAAACTAAAATTTGTATTCACTCATTTCCCCTTTGTCTAAAAATACACAATTACCAGCTCTGTGTTTGTGCGTGCGTGACTTTAGAAACCTTGTCAAGCCCAGTCTCGGAGCAATTCACTTTCTGTTTCGAGGACGTGTCAAGCAGGGAAAATTGATGATTAGAATTGATGATTAAACTTTAAGGACTTCTCCAGCAGGCGCCCAATCAGGAGCAAATTTTAAAAACCCGCACACACTCTATTTAAATTAGCTTCTCCCTGCAATTAACACGGTGCATTTAAATGGAGGCGCTGAATCGTGAAACAAGAACAGACTCGTTATTACAATTCAGACTCGTTAAGCTTGATTGTAATCACAACAGCAGAGGACACACAAATCAGTTCTGATGCAGTGACACGTTAATTAGCTTTTTAGGGAAAATATTTTATATTGGTAAATAAAAGTAATAAATAAACATTTGTGAGGAAAAAGCGAAAAAAAAAAACATTTTTATTTAAGTTTATTTTAATAATAAATTGTATTTGTATCGGCTCGTGGCTGAAAATAAAACACCCTCATTCACTGAGATCAAGTCTTGGTTGTAAGACAAACCTGCTTTTTTAATTTTCTAAAACTTGTTTTAATGAAGCTTCTTCTAACAAAATAATAAACACTTCAGTTTTTAAATAATTTAAACATGAATATTAATACTTACAAATACAATTATGTTTAATTAAAATGAATTAAACTAATTAAATACATTTAATGAATGCTAATTCAAAGCTAAAAGTTTTTCATGAGGGTCTAGGGTCTAAATGTTTTTGTGTAGCTTTTATATTTTTTTGTAGCAGATTCAGTCTAACATCATCAAACAGACTCCAATGTTTAAGCGTCTCAACCTGAAAAAACCTGCACCGAATCAGTCATTGTCAGATCCGTCCCTGTCTTTGCGCTCCGGTGCTGAGCAGCAGATGGATGAAATCAGATGTTCCTGGATCTCTTTCCTTTCATACGCCCCCAAGCTAGGTTTTTCTCTAAACCATCCAAAATAAGGAACCTGTTGTCCTACAGTGAAGCAGATATCATCTTCGTAGCCTGAAAGCTCTCCTAAATGCTGCCTGTGTGCTGTAGATGAGTGTGGTGATAACTCGATAACAACATTGTGCGTGTTCAGCACCATGTTAAACCGTATTGCTGATTAACATTAGTATCATTGCGCGTGTGTAACAGAATGTTAATGCTCTTTGCATGACCTCCTTCTCAGTGGGATTTTGCACCCAGCTGCCAAACAAAACACCACAAACACCAAGCAGATGGTTTAAATCACTGAAGCAAATGCAATCGCAGGCTTCCTGACACAACTGAGAAGCTTTAATGGGGACTTCTGTAGAAAGCACTACTCTACAGTAAAGCACACTCGCAATGCAAAGATCTCTTCTATCAGCCGCAGTCTCCACGATGTAAGGTGATTCTAAAGATCACCAGTGCATCAGGGGTAAAAAAAAAACACAAGAATTATTATCAGCTAAAGACAACAGAAAAGAGAGTTGTGAGAAAGGATCGACGTCTAAAAATTACATTGAATTACGTGAGTCGTTTGTATTTATCAACCACAAGTTCATGAATGGACTGGAAACAGGTTTTTACAGTAATGACAAAATTTCATTTTATTTATTAATGTGAGATTAGTGTAGGATAGTGGAATTACTGTAGAGAAGTTTATAAGGGCAGTGTAGTGGGATTAGTGGATTATAGTGGGATTAGTGTAGAATAGTAGGATTAGTGTACAGTAGCTGGATTAGTGTAGTATAGTGGGATTAGTGTAGTATAGTAGGATAAGTGTAGTATAGTGAGATTAGAGTAGAATAGTAGGATTAGTGTAGTATAGTGGGATTAGTGTAGAATAGTAGGATTAGTGTACAGTAGCCAGATTAGTGTAGTATAATGGGATTAGTGTAGGATAGTAGGATTATTGTACAGTAGCCGGATTAGTGTAGTATACTGTGATTAGCGTAGGATAGTAAGATTAGAGTACAATAGTAGGATTAGTGTACAGTAGCCAGATTAGTGTGGTATAGTGGGATTAGTGTAGTATAATGGGATTAGTGTAGGATAGTAGGATTAGTGTAGCATAGTGGGATTAGTGTAGGAGAGTAGGATTAGTGTACAATACCCGGATTAGTGTAGTATAGTGGGATTAGTGTAGTATAGTGAGATTAGAGTAGAATAGTAAGATTAGTGTACAGTAGCCAGATTAGTGTAGTATATTGGGATTAGTGTAGCATAGTGGGATTAGTGTAGGATAGTAGGATTAATGTACAGTAGCCGGATTAGTGTAGTATAATGGGATTAATGTTGGATAGTACGATTAGTGTACAGTAGCCGGATTAGTGTAGTATAGTGGGATTAGTGTAGGATCGTAGGATTAGTGTACAATACCCGGATTAGTGTAGTATAGTGGGATTAGTGTAGTATAGTGAGATTAGAGTAGAATAGTAAGATTAGTGTACAGTAGCCAGATTAGTGTAGTATAGTGGGATTAGTGTAGGATAGTAGGATTAATGTACAGTAGCCGGATTAGTGTAGTATAATGGGATTAATGTTGGATAGTACGATTAGTGTACAGTAGCCGGATTAGTGTAGTATAGTGGGATTAGTGTAGGATTGTAGGATTAGTGTACAATACCCGGATTAGTGTAGAATAGTAGGATTAGTGTAGTATAGTGGGATTAGTGTAGAATAGTAGGATTAGTGTACAGTAGCCAGATTAGTGTAGTATAATGGGATTAGTGTAGGATAGTAGGATTATTGTACAGTAGCCGGATTAGTGTAGTATACTGTGATTAGCGTAGGATAATAAGATTAGAGTACAATAGTAGGATTAGTGTACAGTAGCCAGATTAGTGTGGTATAGTGGGATTAGTGTAGTATAATGGGATTAGTGTATGATAGTAGGATTAGTGTAGCATAGTGGGATTAGTGTAGGAGAGTAGGATTAGTGTACAGTAGCTGGATTAGTGTAGTACAGTGGGATTAGTGTAGTATAGTGGGATTAGTGTAGGATCGTAGGATTAGTGTACAATACCCGGATTAGTGTAGTATAGTGGGATTAGTGTAGTATAGTGAGATTAGAGTAGAATAGTAAGATTAGTGTACAGTAGCCAGATTAGTGTGGTATAGTGGGATTACTGTAGCATAGTGGGATTAGTGTAGGATAGTAGGATTAATGTACAGTAGCCGGATTAGTGTAGTATAATGGGATTAATGTTGGATAGTACGATTAGTGTACAGTAGCCGGATTAGTGTAGTATAGTGGGATTAGTGTAGGATCGTAGGATTAGTGTACAATACCCGAATTAGTGTAGTATAGTGGGATTAGTGTAGTATAGTGAGATTAGAGTAGAATAGTAAGATTAGTGTACAGTAGCCAGATTAGTGTAGTATAGTGGGATTAGTGTAGGATAGTGGGATTAGTGTACAGTAGCCAGATTAGTGTAGTATATTGGGATTAGTGTAGGATAGTGGGATTAGTGTACAGTAGCCAGATTAGTGTAGTATAGTGGGATTAGTGTAGGATAGTGGGATTAGTGTACAGTAGCCGGATTAGTGTAGTATAGTGGGATTAGTGTAGGATAGTAGGATAGTGTAGAGAATGGGAATTAGTGTAGTATAGTGAGATTAGTGTAGAGAAGTGATATAAATGCAGTATAATGTATAGTATAGTGGGATTAAAGAAAGAAAAGGGTGACATGAGTAAGAATCAAGTTCATTTTGAATGAAGTTACAATTTTAGAAAATATCTTGTTTTCAGTGCAGATTTCTGTTGTGCTAATGAGGAGCTAATTTCACACCATACAATAGAAAGAGTGTAGAGGGGGAATGATGCTGTATATGTGCTCACGAGCAGGGTCAGGAGGGTAAAGAGCACAGACAGGTCATTTAAAAAAACTGAAGGACCTTCAGATACTTTCCTGGATAATGAAAGAATCTAGTTCAGTGTTTTACTTAAAACGTGTAAGCAAAAAATAAAACCTGTCTCTGAGGAGGCTGGCTTTCTGCTGAAAATTAATCAGCCTCACCTGCTGTGATGCCTCATGCTAACTTTCTGTTTCTTCTCTTTTTATCGCTGCTAAATATGGAAAAGCGTTCCTTGTCATCATCCTGACAGAGCCTGGTGCTATTCTGAAGTTTACTTTCTCAGCTGCTGCCCAATTCCACATCCACACATATGTGCGTGCTATCGGCCCGCACATCCGTATTTAATATTGATACCATAATAACACTAAATAAGACTTTATCAGTGTAGAACTCTGTCCGACAATATTTTTTTTTTTTTTTTTTTTTTTTTTTTTTTTTGGATTTTTCCCCGATTTTCTCCCTAATTTAGTCGTGTCCAATTCCTCCCCGTCACTAGGGGCTCCCTCATTAAGGCTACTACTACCACTCAGCCGGGAGGGCCGAAGACTATCACGTGTTTTCCTCCGAACCACGTGACGCCAGCCGACCGCATCTTTTCGAACTGCTCGCTCGCGCACCGTTGGGGGCGGCGTAACACACTCGGAGGACAGCGCTATCCACTCCCTCCGTTGCGCGAGCTCACAGACGCCCCTGATTGGCTGTAGAGCCGTGATTAATGTGGGAGCACTCAGTACCTCTCATCCCTCCCCTGTGAGAGAGCTCGGCCAATCAGCTCTCTCTAGACCTCCGGCTGCGAGAGGTTACAGCACCACCCGGGATTCGAACTAGCGATCTCCGGATGATAGGGCGAGCGCTTTAACCACTGCGCCACTCGGAGGCCTGTCCGACAATATTAAGAGTCATCTGAGTTTCAGCTCCTCTTAAAAATAATATCTGTTGACTCTAAATAATGAATAAATAACACGCCGCTACACATTTGTGTGCCAATCACACTGGTTGTTTTAGAATGAAACATTATTATTTACTTTATATCACTCAGTACTTTTAGTGAATCAGCTTTTGGTTAAAATCAGAGCTGATATTAAAAGCAGACTGAAAATATGAAAGTCTGAAAAATGTTGTCCTTTTTTTTTTTGTTGCAGCAGTCTGAGGTGTTGTGTTATCTTCAACAACATAACAGCTGTGGTGATCTGCCAACTCACAACTCATTCTTTTGCTTAAATCACATTTATAGAGCAATGTAACAAACAAAATGTCCTCACTGCTGTTTGTCTGAACTTTTAACACCACACATATCACAGCTAAGCTTCCACAAATCAAAATGCCGCACAGTTTTAATTCAGGATTTCACACAAGAGATGCTGTGTGAATTTGGCAGTTGTTTGTGTTAATGTAAGTTTTTTTTTTTTTAAATTGATCCACTGACTGATTTTGTTTCATGTGAAGAACAAACGAAAATGAAACTAATTCCCCAGCAGTGAGGACGGTGGAGACACGCACAGACTGCAGTGAGCAACGTTCCTGGTGTTCTTGGTGTTCTTGGTGTTCCTGGTGTTCGGAGTCACTTACACAACTGCTCCAGTGGATTTCCTGAGATACACATTCAGATGATTTTAATCATGTTTTATTTGTTGTGTGCACAGAATGTCAGAGTTGTGCAGTGAAACGCTTGTTGGTACAAGTGCTCTACAGTCGTACAGTAGAAAGAAATCATCAGCAGATAAATGAGGAGGAGAGCGGAAAGAGGGGACGAGAGATTAATACAAAATGTGCAGAATAAATTAGTATGTATGGTACGTACCCCTCATCAGAATGTAAGGAAACTTAAGATTCTAACTGGAAACACTGGCGTGTGTGCAATCACAGGATGTGAGAGAGTGTGTGACAGGTAGTGAGATGAGCAGTAGCTATGTGCAGATGTAGTGTCTGAGTCTCAGTCCTGTATGGACAAGCAGATGAAGCAGCAGTACAAAGTGACATGTACTTTTTTTTTTTTTACAATCATCTTAGTTTGCTGATGTTCAGGCAGATGTTGCTGCCATTGCAGCACTCTGCTCACACTCTGATATCATCTGTGTAGGCCATCTCATCTCCAGCCAGGATATCAAGTCCGAGTGTGTCGGATGAGCGTTCAGTCCTGACGTGATGAGTTTGGCTGGTATGATGGTGTTGATTGCAGAGCTGTAGTCGATGAACTCATCATCTGTGTAATGCACACGTCCCTTTCAGAGGTGCAAACAGACAGTTTGCAGACAGTTAGTAGATATTAGTGTCTAGACTTAAACCTTTTAACACAAGCACTTACACTTAAACCTGAAAAAATAGAAATAGAAAAATGCCTTTCTGTCATCGGCTGTAGTACCATGTGGTGTATAATCAAGAGACAGTTAGATATAATAATTTCAGCATGACATTTTTGTAGTAACTTCAGATTGTCAGATGCTTATTTTGTCTCTTTCACACTAGGGGCTCAGGTCCTAAAGACTGGTACGGTTGGGCAGTGTGAACACACCATGCTTGGGCATGGATCAGCATACAGCGTTCAGAATCAGACATGAACGCTAATAGGAGTGCTGTTTAGAATGTGACATCATCAACACCATTAGTCACTTGTATGTATGTGTGCAGCATGCGTCTCATCCTCTGTACCTGGGACGACCCCACCCTGCTGAGACAAACGCTACGCTGCCGACCACAATACCTCCTACTGCAGGTTTTGAAGGACATCTACACACGTCTCACTCACTCTACACACGTCTCACTCACCCAAGCCCACCATGCCTCATCACACCTGTGGTGACCCCCTAACAACTCACTCAAAGTGTGTGAAGAGAAGATGAAACAGCAATAAAAAGATCAAAAAAAGAGATAAAAGACAAGGAAAGCACCCAGCCCAGACGGTGTCTCCCCATCCTGTCTCAAAGCATGTGCTGACCAACTGACTCCGATCTTCACCCATGTCTTTAGCAGATCACTGGAGCATTGTGAAGTCACCTCCTGTTTTAACCACTCCTCCATCATCCCAGACCCCGAATAACTGCAGGCCAGTCTCTGTGACTATTCCCCCGGCAGTTTGTCTCCTGGGTAAACAGGTCACTATATGACACAGTCAACATGGGGCTGCACTACATCCCCTGACTACCCGGGGACATCCGCACAACTTTTGTCTGACAGATTCAGTTTGGCTTTTAAGACAGTAATCCCAGAAATTCTCTCCTCCAAACTCTTCCTGACAGACTGGAAACAGCAGGTGAGGGTGGGCGGAGTTACTTCAAGTATACTAGTATACAGAGAGTCAGCACTGGTGTGTCCCCCCGGGATGTGTCCTCTCTCCACTGCAATTCTCCCTTTATACTAATGACTGCACATCCATGGAGCAGCTGTTAAACCCCTGAAGTTTGCAGATGACACTACGCTCACTGGACCCGCCCATGATGGTGATGAGTCTGCATATCAGCAGGAGGTGGAGCAGCTGGCGCTCAGATGAAGTCAGAACAAGCTGGAGCTGAACTCGCTCAAAACTGTGGAGGTTTTAGAAGCACACCCCAACGCTAATCTCCTTCACAATATCCAACACCCCTGTGTCACCTGTGGAGTCCTTCAGGTTTCTGGGGATTACCATTTCCAAAGACGTGAAGTGGGAGACCAACGTAAACTCCATCCTCAGACAGGCCCAGCTGAGGAAGTACAGTCTGCCCCAGGAGTTGTTCTACACTGTTCTACACTGCAGTCACTGAATCCTTCCTGTGCACATCCATCACCGTCTGGTTTGGAGCAGCGGCAAAACAGGGCAGGAACAGACTGCAGCAAACAGTAAAAACTGCAGAAAAAATTATAATTGGTGCTTCCCTGCCCACTCTCCACGACTTGTACTGTACCAGAACCAGGAAACTACAGACCTCTCACACCCTGGACACAACCTTTATCACCTCCTCCCTCCTGTCAGACACAGGAACAGTTTCTTTCCTCAGGCAAATACTAAAAAAAAAGAAGAAAAAAAAAAGACCTTGATTATTATATGCAGTCTGCAGTATAAAAGTACCAACATGATCTTTACAATCTTTTTAAACTCTACTTCACACGTTTGCATACTCACACTTCTTCTACTGTATAAAAACCGTCTTAAAAAAATAAATCGATGCGGTGGCACGATGCCTTAGTGGTTAGCACTGTCGTCCCGCACCACCAGGGTCTGGGATCGATTCCCTCCTCTGGGTCTGTGTGCAGAGAGTTTGCTCCCACAGTTCAAAGACATGCAGGTTAGGCTAGTTGTCAACGTGCGTTGTGATTGACAATCTGCCACAGAAACGTCTGATATACCTCGCGGGTGGGGAGTATATACAGTCGCCTGATGTGCCCGTCTAAAAACACCACAATATGTGATGCCGCTCCTGTTATTACCACCACCATGCGCGCTCACTGTACGTACATTTCTGATCTCCTGAATATTGCGGTCTTTATTTAATCTGTTTAGTTCTTGAATGTTCTGTATTTCCTGTGGATAGTTTTTTTGTCTATGAACAAAACGTACAGTGTTGTTATTTACGTCTTGGCTCTTGAGAGACGGAATTACATCGCCTGTGTGGAAGCTGGGGGAGCGATGATACTCGGGCATGGAGCGGTGTGCTTTAGTGTGAGAACAGCCTGAATCTGTAAGCACCAACTTTCTGTTACCCTTTAAATAAGATATGTAGTTTTCCTTCTGCTCAAGGTTCTGTAGAGAGTTCTGAAGATACAGATAGAAATATCACTTATATTTAATAGATTGTGTTCCAGATGTAACAGAACAGAAGACCAAAGTGTGCTGCATCATCTTTCCAAGTGCTGTTTTTTTCCCCCAACGCAAGCACCAATGGCAAACAAATAATTTATATCTGATCATCCAGGACGGACAGTGTACAGTCTGGTTGTGTTTGTGACTGTGCTGTCTCACATCACAAACCTCCACAAGACCCCGAATACCTGCGCTGCTGTACTATTCTGACAAACACCACACCGCTACGGGGCACTGGACTCTGACTGGTCAGAAGGTGTTGATTCATTTTTAAGAAACCTTCTCTAACTTATAAATATTTTTTTCTGTAACTTGCCTAAATGTAATTATATTTTGAGTAAATCTATGATGTCATTCTTTAATTAGGTAAACATTTTCATGAATATGATTTGACAAACGGAAAGAATAGACAATAAAACAGCAGGAAGCCTTAAAGTGAAGAAAGCAAGTCAATAAACATGTAATCAGGTTTGGTATAAAAACAAATGAAATAATCATTGAATAGGTCAAACAAGTCAACATTTTTCTCTCTTCTTAAACGTGCTGTGGGTCTGTCACACAATTTGTCAATTGAAGTGCCTGTCTGTTGTTTTTCACACCTCCCACTGAGCTTTAATAGCTGTGACTGCACACATCATCAGCTGCCTGCTTCACTGACACCAAAGATTTATGTTCCTCCACAATCACATTATTTGTCAGGCAATGGTGACCACGTGGTCTGCCGAAAGCTTCTTAGATTCTGATTTTCATTTCTGAGTGATGGATGGTTCCCAGAGATGTGTAGTCTGGTGTAACGACAGATGTTTATGTACTGATCTTATTTCATGGAGATGTGAGAATGTGTTGCTTCATGTGTGGCTGATGTAATAGTTACAAGAATGTGTTGGATGTAATAGTTACTGGACAATTTGCTGAAGTCACCAACATGGGACGGAATTTTTTTCAGTGTTGTTGGAACACATCGGCTACTTCACATTTCTGAATTACTACCCTCTAATACGGGAGGGGTCAGGACCTACAGGACGTGCTCCAAGACAAGCTCAGACTGCTGAAACAGTGGATGCTGTGAACAGTGAACAGTCAGTGTGTCTCCCCCCCCCCCCACCCTCCCACCAGTATTACTCAGTATTAGTCAGGTGCTTTTGATGTTGTGCCTGTGCTGTGTTATCTCCCCAGTGCATTGTGGGTCTGCTCAAGGTCTCTGTCCGCTGTGATGTGTCTGATACAGATGTACCGGGAATTAGCCACGGAAATCCTTAAAACTTACTGACCGAAACACACTCAGTTAAAACTTTTATTGGCCCATATCTCCAGAACGCATGGTATCTCCACATCTCCACGTCCCTACATCTCCACGTCCCTAAATCTCCACATCTCCACATCTTCACATCTCCACATCTCTACTTCTCCACATCTCTACATGACCACATCCCTACATCTCCACATCCCTAAATCTCCACATCTTCACATCTCCACATCTCTACATGACCACATCCCTACATCTCCACATCCCTAAATCTCCACATCCCTACATCTCCACATCCCTACATCTCCACATCTCTACATCTCCACATCTCCACATCTCCACATCTCTACTTCTCCACATCTCTACATGACCACATCCCTACATCTCCACATCCCTACATCTCCACATCCCTAAATCTCCACATCCCTACATCTCCACATCTCTACATCTCCACATCTCCACATCTCTACTTCTCCACATCTCTACATGACCACATCCCTACATCTCCACATCCCTACATCTCCACATCCCTAAATCTCCACATCCCTACATCTCCACATCTCTACATCTCCACATCTCCACATCTCCACATCTCTACTTCTCCACATCCCTACATCTCCACATCCCTAAATCTCCACATCCCTACTTCTCCACATCCCTACATCTCCACATCTCCACATCTCTACATCTCCACATCCCTACATCTCCACATCCCTACATCTCCACATCTCCACATCTCCACATCTCTACATCTCCACATCCCCCCAGATGATTTTTAAACTGAGTGTGAGTGCTGTGTTCTCACCTGCCTGAAGAACCACGCTGAACACACCAGAGTTTTGTGTGAACACTCTGAACCATCACACCTACTAAACAACATGTTTTGGCCCTGGTGTCTGTTCTGTCTGGTTTAGTTTATTGACTCTGGTGAATCGAGGTGTGTAACAGGAAGTGCTGAGTGATTTTGTTCATTGAACTCATTAATTCAAACTTGTGTTTTAACGCAATTTTCAAAATGTTGTCATCAGGATTGTAAAAGTTTTTTTTTTCTTTGATTTTCCCTAATTTAGCTGTGTCCAGTTCCCACCTGTCCTATTAGGCCACTCCCCCATTATCAACAGCTACCAGTCAAAAATGATTTTTTGTAGTTCATCTACAGTCACTGTTCCCACACGGCCAATGTTCCTGAGGGTTTTGTCAGGTGTTATTAAATTAATATACATTTAAATAAACATGTACTGTACATATATGGGTCAGGATCTGCTTTTTCAGCACAACCTTGACAATATGATGAACGGAACTTTATTTTCATTTAAACCAGCTATACACACAACTGAGCAAAATATATATAAAACAAGGTCACATAGGTAAAAAAACCACACAGATCCATAAGATCACATGTTTTTTTTTCCTGGTTGTTTATGTCACAAAAAGGACAAAAAAAACCCTAAAAATAATAATGATGTGTGTAATTCCTGTAGAAGTAAAATTGACATGTTTAAAGAGATTGACACAAATTCATTATGACCTCTGGAGGGCTCGGCACAGGATGGGAAGCGTCTGACGCAGGAATTCTGACGTGGTCGTCGGCAGCGTTATTGTCAGGAGGAAAATTTTGGCTCCCCCTCCCGACATTAAGACCTCGTTAATGCCTTGGTATCAACTCCTAAGCGCGGTTATCGAGTCATTATTGATTTTATGCCTATTTAGGGACTCCTTATCGGTTTTTGTCGCCTCCTCACCTGTTCTGCAGCGTTCGGCAGCCAAACATCCTTAAAACAATTAAATGTAGGTGGAAGTAATGACAAGATTAGCGATATTTTAAGGAAAATAGTCATGATTAAACACGATTGAAAGATATATTATATGTAAAAGTCCGGCGCACAATAAAAAATCATTCATTTAAAATTTAATTTTAGAAACCTAAAGTGGTCTGATCATTTCTTAAAGTCTGATGACAACGTTACCATATAATATTTATTCATAAAATATGCGTGGCATAGCTGATCACTTTTCAGAAAAGCTTGGAGTGAGATTTTGAAAATAAGGGTGTAATGGCGATCCATGTTTTCCTGTTCTTCGCCATTTCCATAAGGACCGGCACAAGGATTTGACGCGTAAAACCACAAAACTTGTAGTGTATCAGTTTAATCTTCGTTTGTCTGGATACAAGACACTCAACAAATTAAACTTAAGAACTATTTACACCTTTCAAGCTTCAAAATAAATATGGTTTCGAAGAACGGTCAAAAGACTGTCTAACACCGAGTCCTTCCTTCCTTCTAATAAATCAAACATGAACCTATGACCTTTACGTGAGCCAATAGTCACAAATATGTCAGAAAAAAGGTTACATTTACATCTAAGTAATAATGAAGTCAAATACCACAGAGATCCACCCAAAATGTACTTTATGGTTCCAACAAAGGGTGTGTTTTTTTTTTTTACACCTTATACTGCATGGTCCTGAGTTGTGTGTACTTTATCAGAGAAAATTACAACATCTGCACTGGGTTTAATCAAACACACACACACACACTGAATCACTATTTATATCCATAAGAACATTCAGAGGGTAACACATAGAGAATCCTACAAAACACACATAATATTATGTGTAACGTACGATGGCTCCTGCACACACTCACACTGACGAAGATCAGAATCAAGTCACAAAACAACAACAGAAATAAATAGATTAAAAATATTTACACACATTTAACTGTGCAGTCAAACATAAAGTGACACTAGGGATAAAAACTAACGAAGAAGAAAAGCAAAGATAATAATAATAATAATAATGGATGGAGAAATTACAGTCAAAGGAGAATCATTACTGATACAAAAGAAGAAGAGAAATGAAAATTAAAAATACCCATGAACGGCTGGAATGTGGCTGTAACTTACACTTTCATTAATATTTCAGAATTATTTCATAATTTTATAATATACTCAGATCACAAAAAAACAACAACAACAAATACAAAAAACTAAAAACAAGACTGCGTAGCGTAATGAAGTGGTTATCACATTGTTAACTCCTCTGTAACAGTTCGTAAGGGTCAGTAGCGTTGTTTTAATTTCTCTTTATGATGGTATTGTGTATTCTGGTTTCATTATCATTTATTTACAGCTCAGTAGAACATCCTTAAATTCCTTAACGGCCCGTTATTAAAACGTTATCATGTCGATAACACGTCCTTACAGCTCATGTTGCTCGTGTGGAAATGCGCTGTAGAGCCGTTTTCATGTCCTTACGAATTAGTTTGGATCGTTAACGTCTCGGTGTGGCGTCGCTACGCTGCTCAGTGGAATGGAGGCCTTACTTTGGTTCCACATGACGTATCAGAATGACATGACTAAAGCCCCTCCCCCTCACCTCCTTCCCCCATTTGCTGTAGCACAACAAACACGTGTGTGCAGATACACTCTGGGTGTTTCGCTGCGGTACAGTGTGTGTGTGTGTGTGTGTGTGTGTGGGAAACACTGTATAATGAAATGCTGTAATAGCGTTAAGCACCACCGGCTCCCAGCGCTGGTCCTGGAGGAAACGCTGTAGCGCACGCTTTACTGTTTGTCCTGCTCATCACACTCACTTCGATTCAGAGAAGGCTGTTAATTAGCTGATTTGTTAAGTCCGGTGTACAGGGAGCTGAGAGAACACTGATGAGTGCAGGGTAGGAGATCTACAGGAGCAGGACATAAAGCACTTGTCTAGAAATACACCGTAACACCGCAAAACCAAGAGCTAAGAGAGCTGAGACAACACACCACGTTTACAGCAATAATAATAATACAGGAGAGAAAAAGATAAGAATAATTTACCATTTAATAAATAATAAAACATTTTAATAAATAATAAAACATTATACATGCTTTGTATAGTGTTTTAATTGTATATTGTTTTAATTGCATTATGCAAGAACGAAAAAAAAAACACCTGAAAAACTACTCGACAATCTTTCATTAGAAACTGACGCACTGCTCTTTATCTCTCAGCACTGGAGACAGGGACGAATGTCAGGTTTGTCTTGTTAATTTCAAGGCTTAAATGCAGGTCTGTAAGGGTTCACATTCCACAAGAGTAAATAAATAAATAAATGAATAAATAAATAAGCAAACCTGACTGGAGAGCCAGTGGGCGCTAAAAAGCTGTTGCGCTAGTGTGAAATTGCGCGGTGCACGGTGAGGACGCTGCACTGTCCAGCTGGCAGGACGATTATACTCACGATGCTGGGAGGAGACTCGAGCATGTCGCTTAATTAGATGCTTAATTGTCACTGGGTTATTTTTACACGACAATACGTGAGTTAAGAGTGAGAGACGGCTGGTAATTGGGAGTTGCTAGGCAGCCGATTTGCATTAGACTCTCCACAATACAGATTTGTGCAGCTGTCTCGCACCGCTCCCAGAGGAGGAAGTGAGACCTGTCAGTGTGAAGAACCCAACTGACAACACACATCACTTATAATCATCATAAATCAGAAAATAATTACGTCTCGTGGTGTTGGAGTTCACGACCGGACTGGGGAAATTAATTCTCTGGATTATCAGAGAAGTAAAGAAAAAACAATGTAAAAAAAAAAAGAAGAGAGAAAGTAAGACAGTTTGGTAAAGTAATGAATTCCATCCAGCAGCTCCTCATGGTTAGAGTGTGTAGAGCAGCTGGCTTGTTAGTAAACTCGGCTTTACTACATATTTGTGTCAGCGTTTTTCTGCAGTGAGACGCGTCCGAATGGCGTGCTGTGACACGTCTACTCTTCTCCAATTTATATCCAACGCTTCTAATTGGAAATTTTGACACAAAATGCTCAATTAATAAGGTTTCAGATACTGAGTCTCACATTCACATGAAATTAAAAACCAAATAACACGAAACCCTGAATTATTAACGGCAAGGAATATTAAAGCATTCAGGATATTAGAGCTTCGGAGAAGGAACAAAAAAAAAAGAAATGCCTCATTTTAAAACACTTCTCCTGTTCCTGTGATTCAGATAATCAGTCGCTTTGTCTGCTTTTGTTTTTATTGGAATGTCTGTTAATTATTCAAGCAAGTAAAGCGTTTAAAGCTCAATGAACTGACACGCTCCTGAAGTGCGAGAGGAGCTTCTGCACACACAGCTGAAATGTGAAGTTGACAGATATACAGTACAGTGTCTGGGTTTCAGGGTGACGTTACAGGGACAGAGAGTGAAAAGACTGAGACGAGTCTTGATTTTCAACAAGAATCTGTTGTACAGTTCATCTCAAACACGTAAGGAACCTCTCGGCCGTGTGTTAATCAGCGTCAGCTCGTTAGTATGCGCTTTAATCGTGAATCTCAGAGCTTACTGAAGCGCGGCGTGTCGAGAGCTGACACCAAACGCTGTTAAAATTCCCGAGTACACACGCACAGGTGCGTCTCCGGGTCCAGAGAGAGCGTCCGGAGACAGCAGAGGAGAAGTTCTGATATTTTTACACACGCTCTGTTTGAGGAAAGTGGGACGGACCTCGCTTCACTCGCTGCTCCTCTCGAGACCTTCAGTAAATAAGGAGACGGCAGAGAGAGAGACCGCGGGGGGATCCGAGGGAGAAAGAGGAAATGAGGGACTTATTAAAGCCCAGCTGTCTCCCTCTGATACCTCATTAAGATCAGAATCAATACGGTAGAGCGAGTACTTGACTTCTCTCTCTCCTGCGGTTCTGCAGAAAGGCCACGGATGAAAAGGAACCGCTGCTTCTCCTCCTGCGTGTGGAACTCTATTCACTGGTGCATTCAGTCCGAGTGGAGGTAACCTGAATCTCCTGTTCTGTTCAGCTCACTCGGCTGTTCTCCTCCGACTGACTGTATAAACCAGTTCTTGTTTTTTCATACTTGTTAATGACGCTGATTTTAAAATATATTGAAATTAGATTGGACCCTCTGTGTATCTGAGTTAATCAGCAGCCCGAGCTCATCTTCACTCCTTACACTCCTCAAGATAAATGAATGAATGGATGAGTGTTGGGACATGGGGGGTGTTTTTGGACTGTGCAGTACACACACACACACACACACACTTAACATGCGGTTTTGTGGTTTCCTCTGAATGGAGATTTTTCACAGAAACATCAGTTCACGCTCCATCTTCAGCTCTTAGTGGAAGTTTTCTACAGACTTGTGATTCACTGTGTATTCAGTTTGATGATCCATTAAAGACTCACTAATGAACAGAACCATAGAGAGGTTTTGACTTGGCTGGTGATGGGTCCCGAAACCCTATATACAGTAACCAGGTGTGAACTAGAACCAAATCAGGGCTCAGATTTCGCTGTTTCACTTCAGTGAGAAATAATTTCCCGTCTAAGAAAAGTCCCGCTAGTGTTTGTGGTGACGCCAGTGTGCATGTTGTTTTCACATCCGACTTCTGAGAGCATCCTCGTGAATGCATCACGTGTGTCCAGTAATTACACTCACTCTGACGGCAGTAGGTGACGTTAGCTCGCTAAACTAAACACGTTTAAATTAATGGCTAAAGTTAAAGGTTGAAACCTTAACTATCAGTTTAGGCACCGGTACTCTTTAAAAAGTACCACCTGTACTGATCTGTGTGTGGATGTTCTACAAAACACTTCTGTACACTGCTCTGGATGAGCACACCTGATAAACACTATAAATATACACATAAAGCAGCCTTCGTTTGGGTCACTAAGTGTTACAGATGTGTCTTCTCAAACCTGTACCGTGAGCACGGCCTGGTTTCAGCCGTGACAAGTGATTGATGTTAGGAGACTAACGCTGGGTGTTAGGACAGGATGGCTGCACGTCCAGGGCTTTATTTACAAATCAATAAGTACACAGACATGTAAGAAGTAAACACATGCTCATAGTTTGTGGTTTAATTCCCTCAAGACTGGACTGGAAAAATTCAAAGATTCCCGAAAAGATGTCTGGACTGTCCCAGAGACACACAGCTAGGAAGCCTGGAATGCTGTCCTGAGATCTGTAGAGAAGAACATCTCTCCCACGCTGTACCTGGGCCAGGTGTTGCATTAATGGTCATGACCAATTCTATTCTATTTATATTTCTCTTTTACTGAGATCTGATCTGAACGCTCCACATTCCACACAATAATAAGGGTGTGAGGGCGCGCCTTTCGCGCTGCATGTCTTGGGCTAAACTCAACAGGAGGCCGGTTATTTTGGGTCGTTCGCAAAAACGCACCCGATGGATTTTGATATACTCCTCCTAGGGAAATTATACAATCGCTACCAAACTGGGCCAAAGAGATCTAAAGACATTGCGGATGCAAAATTGCGGAGGGATTTTTGATATCTCAAACGGGTCAGTCGTGATAATGTCTTAAACGTACGCCGAAAAATGATTAATAACTTTCTGTGTGGCATTATATTGAGTGACATTATATTCAGTGACACCTTCTGTGACATCACGTTCAGTGACATCATAGTGTGAGGCTTTTCTTCCAGCACCTGCGGCCTATTGTACAAACACATCACAAATGTTAACACACAAATGTTAACACACACAAACACATCTCACACACTAACATACACATCACTAATGTTAATACACATAGACTCAAACCATACACACAAACAAGCACAAACACAAGCACATTTACTCGTCACACACAGACTGACACATCTACACGTCACACACCTCTCTCTCTCTCTCACACTAATGCGCGCACACACACACAGGTCTTAACACACTCGAATAACACAGGTTGTGCGGTGCGTCCGGGGTGGGAATGGCGCAGGGTGCTTCGGCCCGTCATCGTTATTATTCTCTGTTCTCTTGTACACTTGTGGATTTTAACTCTCACTTAATTATCTAAAATATCTACTTTTCTTTGTACCTACTTTTACATACTGTTAAATGATAAATGTTTCTCCTGTATTTATAGTCTTGGACTGTGTGTGTGTGTGTGTGTGTGTTTGTGTGTGTGTGTGTAGGGGAGGGTAGAGACGGGTGACAGGAATACACATTTTAAATTAGTCATGAATCCAATTATCAGTTTGATTTTGAAGCAGGGAGTTTAACGTCCAATCACAGTAACAATGTTAATGTTAAATAAATCAGTGCTCAGGTGAGGAGTGATAGTTACTGGAGTCTGAGATAAATCTGAAGTCTGAGACTGATCTGGAGTCTGAGACTGAGACTGGTCTGGAGTCTGAGTCTAGTCTGAAGTCTGAGACTGAGAATGGTCTGGAGTCTGAGACTGAGACTGGTCTGGAGTCTGAGACTTGTCTGGAGTCTGAGACTGAGACTTGTTTGAAGTCTGAGACTGGTCTGGAGTCTGAGACTGAGACTGGTCTGGAGTCTGAGACTTGTCTGGAGACTGAGACTGAGACTGGTCTGGAGTCTGAGAATGGTCTGGAGTCTGAGACTGAGACTGGTCTGAAGTCTGAGACTTGTCTGGAGTCTGAGACTGGTCTGGAGTCTGAGACTGGACTGGAGTCTGAGACTGAGACTGATCTGAAGTCTGAGACTTGTCTGGAGTCTGAGACTGAGACTGGTCTGGAGTCTGAGTCTAGTCTGAAGTCTGAGACTGAGAATGGTCTGGAGTCTGAGACTGAGACTGGTCTGGAGTCTGAGACTTGTCTGGAGTCTGAGACTGAGACTTGTTTGAAGTCTGAGACTGGTCTGGAGTCTGAGACTGAGACTGGTCTGGAGTCTGAGACTTGTCTGGAGACTGAGACTGAGACTGGTCTGGAGTCTGAGAATGGTCTGGAGTCTGAGACTGAGACTGGTCTGAAGTCTGAGACTTGTCTGGAGTCTGAGACTGGTCTGGAGTCTGAGACTGAGACTGATCTGAAGTCTGAGACTTGTCTGGAGTCTGAGACTGAGACTGGTCTGAAGTCTGAGACTGGTCTGGAGTCTGAGACTGAGACTTGTTTGAAGTCTGAGACTGGTCTGGAGTCTGAGACTGAGACTGGTCTGGAGTCTGAGACTTGTCTGGAGACTGAGACTGAGACTGGTCTGGAGTCTGAGACTGGTCTGGAGTCTGAGACTGAGACTGGTCTGAAGTCTGAGACTGGTCTGGAGTCTGAGACTGAGACTTGTTTGAAGTCTGAGACTGGTCTGGAGTCTGAGACTGAGACTGGTCTGGAGTCTGAGACTTGTCTGGAGACTGAGACTGAGACTGGTCTGGAGTCTGAGACTGGTCTGGAGTCTGAGACTGAGACTGGTCTGAGACTGAGCCTGGTTTGAAGTCTGAGACTGGTCTGGAGTCTGAGACTAATCTGGAGTATTAATGTTTTATTAACAGCTACTTTTTATCACTTAGAAACTGAACATGTTTAATCAGAAAGTTATGAACAGTACACAATACAGTTGGAAGGAGAGAATATACTGTATATGTACACACACTAGCCGTGCCTGTTACTTCATTCACATGGAATTTAATTGTACACTCATAAGTGTGTATTAAAAAATTATCAGTGCCGTCTGTTGAGTTTTGGATTTTTTTATGATATAAGCGTGTTTTCCATTTACATTTTAAAGTATCATATTTTCTCTTCCCGTGGGCCGATTGTGATGAAACAAAGCCTTTATATTCCCTCGAGCTCGGCCGAATACACCGTCAGTAGTTTTCACATAATGTGTGCACAAACAAACAAACAGACAGAGATTTTAAAATCATCTTGATGTCTTCTGTTTCTCATCTCACGTCCCCACAAATAATTTTTTCACAAGTATCTCCCCGAGTTACAGACACGCCCACTACAGTTTTATTATATATAAAGTACATGTGTGTAATGTTGATTGATATACACTCTCTCACATTTCATGCACATTTCCATAATATTGTTTTGATTGTGTAAAGCTGTTCTGCTACACTGATCGTTTGTTAAAAGTGCTACACAAATAAAACTGAATTGAGTGGAGAAAGTCACAGAGCTCTCAGCTCCAGATAGACAGTAACGAGGATCCGCCCACAATTACTCAAAACAAGAAGAGCATGCACACACATCTTTCTTTATTTCTCTCTGGTTCTCTTCCTCATGTTCTTACTCCTCTCTCTCTCTCTCTCTCTCTCTCTCTCTCTCTCTCTTCTTGTGTCTCATTTCATCTTATTTTATTTCTGTCCTATTTTGTCTTCACTCTTCCTTCCCTTTCTTAACCCCCCCTATGCCCCCCCCCCCCGTGTGCAGGCTCTCAGGTCGAGGTGTCCTGTCCTCTGAACCACATGCTGTGCGCGAGTGCGGGGCAGTGTGTGTCGTTCTCTCAGGTGTGTGACGGTGTGAGAGACTGTGAAGACGGCGCTGATGAGGGCATCCACTGCGGAGGTGAGATCACACTCTTCATCGCTTTACCACAAACCCGCGTGAGTTCCTCATTCCGCCTCGTCGTGCTCTCCAAACACCTCGCATTAACACCGCCGCGCTGCCTCGGCTCTCCGTCCTGGTTGGTCAGAGGAAGGTGTTGATTAATTCTCCGCTCTAACGGCGGCTCGGACAGCGGCGCAGCTCCGTGTTGATGCGCTCGCTCTGAGACGGTATCGTTTTTATAGCAACCGCTCCTCCACATGGACGTGTAGTGGAGTTCAGTGTTCAGAGACTTTTTATTTTTACATGAGTGTAAGGAGTCTCCAGTGTCAGAGGTGGAGCTGTACGTATCACATGGAGCAGTTTACACGACCCTGTGGGTCGTCAGTCACGTGACACACGGAGAGTTTATAGCTGCTACATTGTGTGTGTGTGTTTGAAGTAATTTTTGTGTGTGTGTTTGAAGTATTGTGTGTGTGTGTGTGTTTGAAGTAATGTGTGTGTTTAAAGTAATGTGTGTGTGTGTGTGTGTGCGTGTGTTTGAAGTAATGTGTGAGTGTTTATAGTAGTGTGTGTGTGTGTGTGTGTGTGTGTGTTTAAAGTAATGTGTGTGTGTGTGTGTGTGTGTGTGTGTGTTTGAAGTAATGTGTGAGTGTTTATAGTAGTGTGTGTGTATTTGAAGTATTGTGTGTGTGTGTGTGTGTGTGTGTGAGTGAGTGTGTGTGAGTGTGTGTGCCGTGCAGTATGTGAATTTTGTGTGTGTTTGGGCCACCATGAGCTCGCTTGCCGCAACACTGGATACAGCTGATAACACTTTCCTCTGAGTGTGTTACAGCTCGTGTGTGTTTGTGTTTGAAGTGATCTGTGTGAATGTGTGTGTGTGTGTGTGTGTTTAATAAACATTACAATACACAAAGAATGAAACCATGGCTATACCGAGAAACAGCGCTTTAGCGTTAGTGTTAAAATCACAAAAACCAAACACAACACACCTGAACAGAAGGAGCAAAAACTAACGCACATGAAGACGTCCTCAACATCTACAGAGCCCTCTAGGGAGAACCCAACCCACACACACACACACGCACACACACACACACACACACACACACACACACACACACACACACACACACACACACACACACAGATAGGCGCTCCCCGAGGAGTGTGCAGTTTTAGAATATTTACACACTGAATGTTTCCAGCATTTGACATCTGATCTGATTTTTTGGCTGGAGAGCGGAGACACAGATGGAGAGAGACGCACTCTTCCCTTCAGCGTCTTAAACAGAGAGGGGTGTGTGTGTGTGTGTGTGTGTGTGTTTGAGAGAGAGAGAGATGGAGTGTGAATCAGATCATGACAAATTGTGACTGAGAGAGATGCTTATTTTTACCTGTGTGTGTGTGTGTGTGTGTGTGTGTGTGTTTGATCTCTAACTCATGCAGAGTGATTTATTTTCCCACTTGTAGATTTTATTATATTTAATGATATTAATATTAATACTCTCTCTCTCTCGCTAACTCTATTATTTCATCAGTCCCACAGTTCACTCTCTCTTTCTTACCTTTTGTGTTTGTGTGTGTGAGAGTGTGTGTTAATGGTGATACGTGCCATCAGATATGATTTACATAATGATGGATTTTGTCAGATTGTGTGTGTATTTTAGGTGTTTATGTCTGTGTGTGTGTGTCTCTCTCTGAGTGTGTGTGGAGTGTAAATGAAGTGAGTTGTTGATTGGACACTGAGGGCATCGTCGGGTTCCACAGGTTCACCCCTGTTTGTGTGTGTGTGTGTGTGTGTGTGTGTGTGTGTGTGTGTGTTCTCCCCATTGTTTCTGTAGTTTTTTGTGCATCACTTTGGTGTGTGAGTGTATGTAGAGCATGAGTATGTGTCGTGTGGTCAGCGTGCACTCTGTAAGTCAGCACAGCACTGCAACATCACCGTGTTTCAGAGATTTAATCACCCAGAGATCACCGCTGCATACTCTGGAAAAAAATATGGTACTAATACTCTACTAATTGTGTACTAATACTCCACTAATACTCTACCAATTGTGTACTAATACTCTACTAATGGTGTACTAATACTGTGCTAATGCTCCACTAATACTCTACTAATATTGTACTAATACTCTACCAATTATGCCCACTAATGCTCCACCAATACTACACCACTGCTTTACTAATACTCTACCAAATACTCTAATAATGCTCCACTAATAGTGTACTAATACTCTACTAGTATTCTACCAATTGTGTACTAATACTCTACTAATGGCGTACTAATACTGTGCTAATGCTCCACTAATACTCTACTAATATTGTACTAATACTCTACCAATGCCCCACTAATGCTCCACCAATAATACACCACTGCTTTACTAATACTCTACCAAATACTCTACTAATGCTTCACTAATAGTGTACTAATACTCTACTAGTATTCTACCAATTGTGTACTAATACTCTACTAATGGCGTACTAATACTGTGCTAATGCTCCACTAATACTCTACTAATATTGTACTAATACTCTACCAACTATGCCCCACTAATGCTCCACCAATACTACACCAATGCTTTACTAATACTCTACCAAATACTCTACTAATGCTCCATTAATAGTGTACTAATACTCTACTAGTATTCTACCAATTGTGTACTAATACTCTACTAATGGTGTACTAATACTGTGTTAATGCTCCACTAATACTCTACTAATATTGTACTAATACTCTACCAATGCCCCACTAATGCTCCACCAATACTACACCACTGCTTTACTAATACTCTACCAAATACTCTAATAATGCTCCACTAATAGTGTACTAATACTCTACTAGTATTCTACCAATTGTGTACTAATACTCTACTAATGGCGTACTAATACTGTGCTAATGCTCCACTAATACTCTACTAATATTGTACTAATACTCTACCAATGCCCCACTAATGCTCCACCAATAATACACCACTGCTTTACTAATACTCTACCAAATACTCTACTAATGCTTCACTAATAGTGTACTAATACTCTACTAGTATTCTACTAATTGTGTACTAATACTCTACTAATGGTGTACTAATACTGTGCTAATGCTCCACCAATACTCTACTAATATTGTACTAATACTCTACCAATGCCCCACTAATACTTTACTAATAGTATACCAATGCTTTACTAATACTCTACCAAATACTCTACTAATAGTGAACTAATACTGTACCAATATAATGTTTATACTGTACTAATACTGTACTAATACTTTACTAATGCTGTGCTAATACTTTTCTAATACTCTACTAATACTCTACTAATACGGTTGCTTTACATTACACCTGGGGATAATTTTTTTATATTGAACTGAACTGAATTGATCAATTAATGGCACAAATAATATGATTAAACAGAGGAGGCCAATATATATTTATCACCTCAAAATGATTTTAAAACAAAAAAATACCAAATATTAATTTTATTGACCAATGCTACATGAATTCCTGACTGTGTGTTATCTATAATAAGTTGCAGGGTTTGTGGTTAAATAATCGCTCAGGTCTAAACCACATGGGTCACACAAGAAAAGAAGTACGCTGCTTGAGCTTTAGCGGTTAAGATGCGCTCCAGACTTCTTTCTGAGTTCTCTAATATGGAGTCTGAGTGCCAGGTTCCTTATTTTCTAAGACTGCAGGAACTTCAACTCTGTTCTGAACTCCAGCACAGTGTGAAGGAGAGAGAGTGAGACGTAGCATGAGAGAAAGTGTGAGACATAAAGAGTAGGAAAGAGAGAGAGAGGGAGAGAGAGCATGTGTCTTTTTTTGGTCAGAGTTAATATTTTAATAATCCGTGATGAGGAGCTGTGAGCGTGAGTGTGCTGGTTTCTGTCCAGATGCAGGAGGTAAGTGTTGAGTGGTGAAGTGTGTGAGATCGCTGTCCTGCTGTAGGGAGGACGCTCAGGACAGCATCGCTTTTCTCTCTGACTTTATTTATCCAGTGGCCAGACTGTGTTTCTGTGGTTCATCATCACTCCTCCTGTCCTCTCAGTCTCACTGCAGTTTATAAGCCTAGACTCCATCCGTGTGATGTGTGAGAACGGCGCGTGCTGATTGGCTGAGAGCAGAACGAGAGTATAGTGTGATTACATCCATTTGTACATCCACTTATTAGTTTTAGCACTGGAGCTACAGCGCTAACGTCGCTACAGGTTAGCATGAACAGCCACTCGCTCACAGCTTTAGTTTCTACCCGCAGCTGGTTTGTCACCTGAGCTCTCGTTAGTGTGAGAACCAAGCTGAGGTCACTCTGGTTAGTGCTTTATTTAACGAAGACTGTGAACGTAGTCTGAGGTCAGTTTAATTTAAGCTCCGCCCCTTATTGCCTGCTTAGTGCACTTCATTAAAGATAGTTAATATAAATGTTTAGTACCTGATGAGACGTGTGCACTGCTTTAACCTTTCACATAGTAGAGCGGCAGCACTCGTCTGCCACGGCCCGAGAACATAAAGCTCTTTTTTTTTTAATAAAAACGGACAGACGCTCCCACATTACGAGTGTGTGATTCAGCACTTTTAAGTTTAAGTGGCGTTTTAGTGTGTTTCTTTTGATTCATTTCACAAAAGGACTCCCTCCAGCTCAAGGTTACTGTCAATAGTGAGCCATAACCGTCAGATTTACAGGTCTCGGCGTGAGCGTGCGCCGCTTAGCGCTCCATAAATCCCCCTATTACAATACAAAGCGGTTCTGTTCGATCAGCGCGCCGCGCATTCCATGGGCTTCATTTTTATTCAAAACGCTTAAGTGTAGATCTTTTTCTCTTAACTTAAATCGCCAGACATTTGTGCAGGATGGGCCGCTCATGATTGTGTGTGTGTGTGTGTGTGTGTGTGTGAGGTGTAAAGCAGTACAGTGTGTTGAACAATCACAGGACACGTCGTCCTTCAGGACGGAGCAGAAGCCCGAGGCGTGCGTGGCGTGTTTGGAGTGAAGGTCTGTCCTGAACGTGACAGCCATCCTGCAGAGACCGAGCGCTCTGTCCTGAGGTTCTGAAGATTCCCTGAACCATCAAAGAACTCCTGCTGATCCCTCACTCAACACACTCGCTGTCTGAATCGTTTTCCTGAAGCTCAGCTCATCAGGAGTGTTTCTCATTAACCCAGTCTCTTCTGAAGTCTCTGTACGTACGCGTGCAGCACACACACACTGATATCGTCCTCTGAGCTGCGGACAGAACCCTTACAGTAGGACGTACAGACGGGTTTCACCAGGGTACTATATTACTACGATACCTCGGTTCTGATCCGATTTGTGTTGCGATTCTACAAATATTTCGTGTCTTGTTCTAGATTTTGTTACAATTTTAAAAACACTTCATTTGCTCCTACCACACGGGGAGAACATATATAGATGTAAAATATTATTATAAAGAAATGTGATTGTGTAGTGAGACGTGAATCAGCACACAGAAGAGTCGCGATTCATCACTGAATCGATGTTTCTGCTGTGTCTAGTAGGAAGGCGGATGAGAGGGTTCAGTGGTAGAGCTGTGATAAAGATAAGCAGAACTGCTCCATAAGTGGACTTACAGCAGCAGGGACACGCCTTGATCCACACTCCTGTGCTACATGAAGAACAGAGAGAGAGAGAGAGAGAGAGAGAGACGCACTGAAGGCTCTGGGTCACTACATCAGATGCTCCGTAAGCAAGGCTTTTGCTTCAGCTGCTGTTACAGACGTGTGCTTTAGTCACAGTGTGAAGGTGAAGGTGAAGACTGCCTTCCTCTCTTCTTCTTTGGCGCATCTCAGACCAAAGTGGAGCGCACTGCCACCTAGTGTACCGGAGTGTGTAGAAGCACAAGTGTACTCGTGTACAGAGCAGAGTTATCAATGTGAAAGCTGCCCGGAGTTGTGTGTTTCCCGTTTCCCGTTACAGAATAATTCCTCTTCACATTTAGCAGATCGTCTGAGACGAACCCAACGTTGGTGTTCTGATGAGACATGAACAC
>CM059228.1:974662-987162 GCA_030347435.1 Clarias fuscus
GTTCAGGAACAAAAAACCTGTTTCCCCAACAACTGTAAAGGCAGCTGTGGATAATCAGGGACAGGAATCACTAGTCACACACGATATTATCACGATACCTTGATGCCAATTTGATTCAAATTGTCTCTCTCAAATTCTGTATCACAATTATGTAAATATCCTATTTTGATATTACATTTTTCCAAGAAATAAAAAGTTTAATGAGTAATTGTCACGTCTCTGTGGGTGTTGTTTGTGAGGCATAGATGCAGAGGTCTCGATGTTGAAAGAGAATAATGTTTATTTAAACACAAATAACAAAAGTAAAACAAACAGGTAAATTAATGTAAAAACAAACCAAAACACGAATCTCTACAGGGAAACACTAAACTAGACCAACATTTACTAGACTTAACTTAACAGATGCAAGACAACGTAAAGGAACTAAAACAAGCTATTTATAAAGAAACTAATGACCAACTCGGTTCAGGTGAGCGCCCACGTCACCTGACCGAGATGCAAACTGGGAAATGAAGTCAAACTAAACAGAACTACTAAGACACAGTCTCAGGCTCTCTAGGGGTTATCCCTGACATAACCCCCCCCTCAAAGGGCGCAACTCCGGGGTGCCACAGGAGGTCCAGGGCATCCCCCCCAAGGTCCAAAGTCTGGCCACCTTTCGCAGAGGCTGAATTCTTTGTCCTCTGGGCAGGGTGGCAGGGGACGTGGGGCAGGCAAAATTCCACCCTGCTTTTGAAACGGGACTGGGGTCAGATCCCTGAGCCCGAACGGCGTAGCGCGCGCTGGCGTAACGGAGCAGGGAGGGGTAGCTGGCGCCTGGTGGTGGAGGAAGCTTGCCGTCCTCGTTGACGCAGGGCGGCAGAGGTAGAGGCAGCTTGCTGTCCTCCTCACTGCTGAGCCGCGCCGGAAGCTCGCCGTCCTCATTGCTGCAGGGAGGCGGAGAAAGCTCGCCGTCATCGCTGACGCAGGGCGGCGGAGGCAGAGGCAGCTCGCTGTCCTCCTTGCCGCTGAGCCGCGCTGCAAGCTTGCCGTCCTCATCGCTGCAGGGCGGCGGAGGAAGCTCGCCGTCCTTGTTGACGCAGGGCGGCGGAGGCAGAGACAGCTCGCTGTCCTCCTCGCTGCTGAGCCGCGCCGGAAGCTCGCTGTCCTCAGTGACGCTGGGCAGCGGCGTCAGCTCGCTGTCCTCTTCGCCGCTTGACGACGGCGGCGGCGGAGGCTGCATGGCGATGGAGGCGGAGGAAGCAGCTACGCGGCAGAATAAAGAGCTCGCTGTTGTCGCCGCAGCTGCGCGGCGGAAAAAGGAGCTCGTCGTCGTCGTCGTCGCTGCAGAGCTCGCCCTCGTGATCGTCGCTAAACGGCAGGTAATAGAGCTCACTGTCGTCGTCGCTGAACGCCATGTAAAAGAGCTCGCTGTCGTCGCAGCTGAAACAGGGCAAAGGAGCTGGCCGCTCTGGGCCTCCCCTCAGGCTTAGCTGAGTTAGCAGCCCTTGGAGCGTTTCTACCTGCTCCTGCAGGTTTCGAATGCGCCCTTCATTCATGTCGGCGCACCGCCCAAAGCTGCTCCATGCTAGCTGGGAAGCTGCTCCTTGCTGCACTTCCCGCTCACACTCCGCTCTCAGCCGACGCTCGCTGTGGGGTGCCCCTTCACCCTGGTCACCATCGAATCTAGACCTCCTGGTCTCTGCCTTCCGGTCGGTGCGGGGACTCAGGTCACCCTAAGCTGCGCCACTTCTGAACGGCGTGCGCCGTATTGCCAGCCGGCAGCCATTCCAGTTCAGCTGCTCTCTCAGCTGCTCCTGCTCCACATTTGAATGATGTTTATTTAAACACAAATAACAAAAGTAAAACAAACAGGTAAATTAATGTAAAAACAAACCAAAACACGAATCTCTACAGGGAAACACTAAACTAGACCAACATTTACTAGACTTAACTTAACAGATGCAAGACAACGTAAAGGAACTAAAACAAGCTATTTATAAAGAAACTAATGACCAACTCGGTTCAGGTGAGCGCCCACGTCACCTGAATAAAGATTCAAGAGAACAAGATGCAAACTGGGAAATGAAGTCAAATTAAACAGAACTACTAACACACAGTCTCAGGCTCTCTAGGGGTTATCCCTGACAATATTTAAACATAGCCTGTTCCTTATAAGTTTCTCACTTGAAAATTAAGGGCAGAATTTAAACCATACAAATATAACAGTTTTCGCCTGAGAACACGGCCGTGAATAAAGCACGGTACAACAACATTCTCTGAGAGCAACTTCTCACAACCATCCAAAAACAGTTTGGTGTTGAACAATGCCTTTTCCAGCATGATGGAGCTCCTCCTCGCCATGAGGCAAAAGTCATAACGCTGGAACAAAACATCCAGGAAACTCCCCAGACTTTAATCCCAGTGAGAACTTGTGGTCGATCCTCAAGAGACAGGTGGACAAACACAAACACACAAACGCTGACAAACTCCAAACACTGATTATGTAGGAATGGGCTGCGCTATCAGTCAGGATGTGAAAAGAATGTCAACACTGCAGGTACTGAGTCTTTACATGAACTTCATGTAATCATCAATAAAAGTGTTTATTTACACTTAGAATCTGTAATTATACTTCAGTATACCAGAGTAACAATAAGATCTAAACACACTGAAGTAGCAGACTCTGTGAAGATAATGTCATTCTCAAAACTCGTCAAATTTTTACATTTTTATTTGTCACTTACACAAACATACACAGTCTGATACACAGTGGAAAAACTTGAAAAGGAAAAAGGAAGTAAAGAGGCATAAATGCTTATAGGAAAGAATGAAATATAAAATATAAAATCTACTATATTTGTTACAGTAAAATAAAATAGAAGTGTATGAATAAACAGTATTAAGTCTGGAATGTGTGATGTGCAGGAGCAGCAGTACGGTGTGGTCATGGAGTGTGAAATAGAATGATGAGCCGCCGTGATATTGTACATATGCAGTAGTGCAAAAGTAGTCCTGTTGTATTTAACCCCCCCAAAAAACGGGAATGTGCAAAGATATACAGTGTGTTTGTGTGTTCAGTCCTTCAGTCCTGTGCAAATGTGCAAATGTTCAGTGGTTGGTTCAGTGTGTTCCAACATGTGTGTGAAGATGTGAAGGAAACATAGCAAGTCCAATCAGTTGAGTTCTATGTGGTGTTCTGGTTGAGAGCCCGTATAGCCTGCAGGAAGAAGCTCCTCCCCAGTCTCTCTGTGTGTTGGCCTTCAGGGAGCGGAAGCGCTTTACTGACCGCAACAGAGAGAACAGTCCAATGTTGGGGTGGCTGAGGTCCTACATGACCTTCCTGGACTTGGTCCAGCACCGCTTGTTGTAGATTAAGGGAGCTTGGAGCGGATGAGGCGCTCAGCTGATTGCACCGCCCTCTGTAGTGTCTTAAACACTGAGCTGTAGACTACAAAGAGCATTTTAACATAATTTCCCTTTCTAGTGTCCAGGTGGGTGAGTGATGTGTGAAGGAGGTGTGAGATGACATCATCAGAAGAGCGGTTTGCTCAACTGCCTCCAAAATGTCAAAATGTAAATGCCTCCTCAGAACTCATTCTTTGGATTATTTTCCTACCATCGCACTCCGCTGTGTGTGTGTGTGTGTGTGTGTGTGTGTGTGTGTGTGTGTGTGTGTGTGTGCGTGTGTGTGTGTGTGTGCGTGTGTGTGTGTGTCTTTAATCTAAAATGCAGACTGGTTTGTCTTTATAAATATATTACTTTTAATTCTAATTAAAAGGTCTAAAATCTTACCAGAGCTACATTTTGTGTTTATTACTAACAGAGTATATCATTGTATTTATGTGTTTATTTATTGATTTACTTACTCATCGATATTTCCCAGATCCTGGAGATGAGCCACCGCTGCTGCTGACGGCAAGCTCTGATTCAGTCCTGATGTCACACCTAAACGGGACGCTGGTGTCTAACCTCACACACACACCCTCGGGTGAAATTCAGACCCTGGACTTTGTGCGGCTGGACGGCGAGGTGTGCTGGATCTCAGCGGGTCAGCTGTGGTGCGCGGAAATGAACAAACGTAGCGGGGTCATGGCACAGAGACGACGGATAAAGATATCACAGAACCTCCAGAGTAAGTACAGAGTGGTGTAGTGTGCACTGTGTAGTGTGTGTGTGTGTGTGTGTGTGTATGTGTGTGAGGAGCGTGTACACTTCCTATAGTGCACTAATACGGACGGGAATCACCAAGATCCAGCCGATACGATATCATGATATCTCACTCCTGATCTGATTTATATAGCGATTATTCTGTAAGTATCCTGAGCTGATATTAATGAATGAATGAATGAATAAATTGATCTTTTATAGATTTGGTTACAATTAAACAAACATAGCAGATATTTTACTCTTACCACAAGGATGATGTGCTGTCAGTGTGTGAATAGTTTAGAACTATTAAACGTGTTGTTGGAGTGAGTGTGGTGATAAATTCATCAGCTCATGTTTAGAGCAACATGTTTTTGTAATGTTTTATAAGTGTTTAGTAGATTAATAAGAAAAAGAAACATTGGCATAGTTTTGTAAAGGTTAAATATGCAAATGATTTATATATATATTTATTTTTATTAAGGAAGAGTTTTCCTTCCTTCTGCCTTTTAATTTATTTCCTGCACCTCCTTTTGCTTTGTGAAGTGTTTAATCTGGTGTTAATTAGTCAGCTTTAATGTCGAACGGTAAAGTCGAATCTAATTATCAGCCGATCACACGAGGACGGAGCAGGTGCTGTAACTCAGCTGGAGCCGGAATCAGAGGGAAGAAGTTCATGTTGGTGGATTTCACTCACAGTGGACCTTCATCTTTAATCCTGCAATCATCATGAAGTTTATCATCAAACACAGCAAAGTCTCACCCTGACTATTATTATTATTATTATTATTATTATTATTATTATTATTATTAATGCTGATGATGGGGATTAGTAGACTGTAGAGTGTTGGACGTGCGACTGTCAGTCATCACAGTGCTGTCGCTCTAATGTCCTCACAGTAACGAGCTGATGGCAGAGTTTTATTCCTCAGTGCTGTCACTCACAAGTTTAATATTATAAATGAAAACACATAATATATTGGTGATTAAATCCTCTTACACCAGCCTCTGTTCACCATAAAACCAATCAACACACAGAACAAAATAATCACTTTTATTCATTTTTATTTATTGTTTTCTACTCAATAAAGCTGTTTATTTTTTACTGGCGAGTTGGGCGTCTCCGTCCCTGACTTAATGTAGAAAAAAAAAGATTCTTATTTTTAATATTCTGACTGTTTCATCACACGACGAACACGTGCGGATAAAACTCCGAGGCTGGCGATACGATCAAGGTGAATCTGAGCTGTGTGAGGTGAGGTGGGAATTTTCTACACGGAACAGCTTGTGCAAACTTTCCAATCATTAATTTGCCTTCGGTGCTGAACGGAATCTTAAATCAGCTCTGCACAGCCGTCTGCAAACCGCCACAATGCCCTCGTCCTTCATAAATATGCATTCCTTCACTAAAGCGTGCGTGTGTGTGTTTCTTCTTCTCCTCTTTTTTCCTGACCTCCTTGAGATGTGGAACATATGGCCATCGACTGGCTCACTGGAAACTTCTACTTTGTGGATCGAGTGAGCGACCGGATATCGGTGTGCGCTGAGAAAGTGGACGTGTGTGTGACGATAATAGAGACGGACGTCCACAACCCCAGAGGAATCGCTCTGGATCCCATAGCGGGGTAGGTTCATGGGGTTTTTATTTTACAGTCTCGAGCAGCCAGTCGACCAATCAACAGCTCCGCTTTACACGTCCTCAGTGGAACCCAACATCATTGTAACACACACTCTATTTCACTTGTTCTTTCTTCCTCTGCTTTTCATATTTCACATTTAGTCAAACAAACGCCGAATGAATGACACACACGCACACACGCGCACACACACACACACTTATCTCCTGCTCAACATTCAATATAATATTAAACTTAAGAAATGTATCAGAATATTAATGACAGTATGAATATTTTAGATTTTGATCAGCACAGAGTACAGTCAAGTTCTCTCACACACACACACACACACACACACACACACACACACACACACACACACACACACAATACTGCTTCACTGGAGTTCTGATTACGACTGTCCGTGTTCTAGTCCTGAACTTAGGCTTAGCATAAAGATAACACTGTGTGTGTGTGTGTGTGTGTGTGTGTGTGTATGTGTGTGTGTGATTTAGTATCATATATGATGCACAAAATACAAAACTGTTCATTATGGCAGTGTATTGTGAGAACCGTAAAGCTCTAATATCATCGAGCTCCCTCAAAGTGTGTGTGTGTGTGTGTGTGTGTGTGTGTTAAAACTCCAGCTGAAATGCTGAAATAAAAGGTGCCACTAAGTGAGGTACAGCCAGACCACACCCCACTACAGCCAGACCACACCCCACTACAGCCAAACCACACCCCACTACAGCCAGACCGCACCCCACTACAGCCAAACCACACCCCACTACAGACAAACCACACCCACTACAGCCAAACCACACACCACTACATCCAAACCACACCCCACTACAGGCAGACCACACCCCACTACAGCCAGACCACACCCCACTACAGCCAGACCAGACCCCTCTACAGCCAGATGCACCCCACTACAGCCAGACCACACACCACTACAGCAAGACACACCCCACTACAGCCAAATCACACCCCACTACAGCCAAACCACACACCACTACAGCAAGACACACCCCACTACAGCCAAACCACACCCCACTACAGCCAGACCACACCCCACTACAGCCAAACCACACACCATTACATTCAAACCACACCCCACTACAGACAAACTACACCCCACTACAGCCAGACCAGACCCCTCTACAGCCAGATCCACCCCACTACAGCCAGACCACACCCCACTACAGCCAGACCACACACCACTACAGCAAGACACACCCCACTACAGCCAAACCACACCCCACTACAGCCAAACCACACACCACTACAGCAAGAGACACCCCACTACAGCCAAACCACACCCCACTACAGCCAGACCACACCCCACTACAGCCAGACCAGACCCCTCTACAACCAGACCACACCCCACTACAGCCAGACCACACCCCACTACAGCCAGACCACACCCCACTACAGACAAACCACACCCCACTACAGCCAGATGCACCCACTACAGCCAGACCACACCCCACTACAGCCAGACCACACCCCACCACAGCCAGACCACACACCACTACAGACAAACCACACCCCACTACAGCCAAACCACACCCCACTACAGCCAAACCACACACCACTACGGCAAGACACACCCCACTACAGCCAAACCACACACCACTACAGCAAGACACACCCCACTACAGCCAGACCACACCCCACTACAGCCAGACCACACCCCACTACAGCCAAACCACACACCATTACATTCAAACCACACCCCACTACAGACAAACCACACCCCCACTACAGCCAGATGCACCCACTACAGCCAGACCACACACCACTACAGCCAGACCACACACCACTACAGCCAAACCACACCCCACTACAGCCAAACCACACCCCCACTACAGCCAGATGCACCCACTACAGCCAGACCACACACCACTACAGCCAGACCACACACCACTACAGCCAAACCACACCCCACTACAGACAAACCACACCCCCACTACAGCCAGATGCACCCACTACAGCCAGACCACACACCACTACAGCCAAACCACACCCCACTACAGACAAACCACACCCCACTACAGCCAGATGCACCCCACTAGAGCCAGACCACACCCCACTTCAGCCAGACCACACCCCACTACAGCAAGACACACCCCACTACAGCCAGACCACACCCCACTACAGCCACACCACACCCCATTACAGCCAGACCACACCCCACTACAGCCACACCACACCCCACTACACCCAGACCACACCCCACTACACCCAGACCACACCCCACTACAGCCAGACCAGACCCCACTACAGCTAAACCACACCCCACTATGGCTACTTGTTTCGGTCTCTTTAAAACAGATAGACTGTTAAATATATCTCTAGTGTCTCTAAATTATACAGGTTAAAGTAACACTCATGTCTACACAAAAGACGCTAGGTTTAGCCTTCAAGCTAGCCATTAAGGTCTTAAAAAGGGCGAGATATTAGTCAGATTTAAGTCTGTGTTTTAACTTTTACATCCCTAACAGGTTAAATATCAATAAGCTTTATTGTGATTATTGAGCTTTTAGGAGGAAATTGCTTGTATTGAGCAGCTATTACAGATCAAGCGAACCCGTGCGCTGCCATTTCTCTCATGTCTAGAGTTTGGCGTTGGCCCCGGTGGTGCGTGACTCCTCTGCAGTGTTGTGTGTGAGATTAACTAGTGTTCTGTGCAATCTGTAACGATCTGTAGGGTCCTTGATGGCTTTATTAAAACTCTGCCCTTGATTCCTCGCCTAGCTAGATGACATTAGTCACCATTGATAGCAAGAAAAAGTCAGATTCTCTGGTACGACCCTGACCGCGTGCTAATCTTAACGTCGCTTTACAGAGCAGCATCACTCACAGGATGGGGTCACCAGGTTTAAACTTCTGCATCTCTCAGAGAGCAATCCCATCAAGCAGTCTGATCTAAAGATAACTGCAAGAACGGCTTCACCCTAAATAAATAAATAAATAAATAAATAAATATACATTTTATTTACTTCACTTAGTATTGAAAAGAGAGAGCCTGGTGTTTTTATAATCAGCCACCAGCGGAGCATGTTGTGCTTTTCATCATACTGTTTAATGCTCAACACTCAACACAGGGGTGACTCGTGGGCGGAGCTGAGCTGGAGGAGGGAACACATAATACAATGTACACACACACACACACACACACACACACACACACACATAGCAGAGACTCATGTGACTGTCCAAAATGATCCAGACATAAATGGTGAATAATTGCTCCCCTTTAATTAGACGATTTTGCAGCGTGTGTGTGTGTGTGACTGACTTTCCTGTCTCCTCTCTTCAGGAAGCTGTTCTTCTCTGATTACGGGAGCGTGGCCAAGCTGGAGCGCTGTGATCTGGACGGGTCCAGTCGAAACCGGATTGTTGACACCGGGACCGAACAGCCCACCGCGCTGACCCTTGACCTCATTAAGAAGCTCGTTTACTGGGCCGATGTCTACCTGGATTACATCGCCGTCGTGGATTATGATGGTGGAAACAGACACACGATCATTAGGGGAAATTCTGTGAGTAAAAACAAATTAAAAGGAAGGATGATAACTCATGAGTCATCATAGAGAGCCGTGTGTGTTTGTGTGTGTGTGTGTGTGTGTGTGTGTTTTACAGTGTTTATAAATGAAATAGATGCAATAAGTATCATTTAGGCTTCAGGTAGAAGTTGATTGCTGCTGACATTTGGAGATAAACACACACACACACACACACACACACACACACACACCTCGTCCCAGAAGGAGAAGCGCTCTCTCTCTCTCGTGCTCACACTCCTGTTCTTGCTCTCTGATTGACGTCCAGACTGAGTGCTGTGGAACTTCAGAGTGTACAGTACATGTGCTGTGATTTCTTTTCTAAAGCTCTGTTTTCCTGAGGGATTTACAGTCACTCGTTTCTGCTGAATCTCTCAGAGCCGTACTGTGATTAAGCTGAAGGGTGTAAGAGGTGTGACGACCGCCCGGCGCGACTTCACTCTTCCCTTCATCTCTCTCTCTCTCTCTCTCTCTCTCTCTCTCTCTTTCTGTCTCTCCAGGTGTCACACCTGCACGGATTAGCGCTCTTTGAAGACTTCCTGTTTGCAGCGTGTTCAGAACCTTCCAGAGGAAGCGCGGTGGACGTTTTGAGGATAAACCGCTTTAATGGCAGCGACACACACACTCTTCTCACGCTTCAGAGTCTGAAAGGAGTGAGAGTTTATCACAAACTCGCTCAGCCCTCAGGTAAACACCTGATTTTATAAATAGTCTTTGCTCGAGCTGGTGCTCATCACGCTTTACCCAAACATGTATAAATCATCTGCTCGTCTTCCTCTCGTCATTTATAAACCCTGTGCTGGTGAAGATTCAAACAAGTAACAGTAAAGAGTAACAGATCAGACGTCACTAGGTCTTTATTTCAAGTTTATTAAAGCTTTACTACTCTTACCATGACTTTAAAAAGCACCTGCAAACAATACCTGGAGACACTCTGTCATGTTCCTCAGACAGTTCCTGAACAGTGTGTGTGTGTGTGTGTGTGTGTGCGGTGTGTGTGAGGGTGTATTATCCTGCTGTAAGAGGACACTGCTATTAGGGAACCCCGTCTCAGTGAAGGGGTGTAACTCAGTCTGTAACGGTGTTTAGGGAAGTGGGGCGTGTCACAGTAACACCCACATGAAGGGCAGGACTCGAGGTGTCCCAGCAGAACATCTCCCAGGGCATCACACTGACTCCGCCCACTCGCCGCATTCTTTCACACTGCATCCTCATGTGTCCATTGTAGGAGCTCACACACTGTGTGTCCACTGATTCAGCAGTTTGAGCTACAGTGGCTCTTCTATGGTTACACTTTCACTGTGTGTGTGTGTGTGTGTGTGTGTGTGTTAACATCCTAGTCATGTGATTACTGTTCGTTCTCTGTGGTCAGTAAAAACACACGCGTGTGAGACGGATCATCATGGCAGAAGAGGAGGATGTGCACACGTGTGTCTCCTGGGAGACGGCTACAAATCACGTGTGTGTCGCTGCCGCACCGGATATCTGCTCCTGGGGGATGCCACGTCCTGCAGAAGTAACACACACACACACACACACACACAGACACACACACACACACACACACTCAAACTCACAGTTATCTTTATCCTCTACTCTTTCTCTTCACTTCTCTAACTGTCTGTCATTCTTTCTGTTAGTCTTTCCTCTCTCTCTCTCTCTCTCTCTCTCTTATGCTAATTATGTAACGCACACAATCTGCCTTCTGTCACAGTCGTTGCTGCTCGCTGAAGTGTAACACACACAGAGTTCCTTGTGTTGTCCTACTTTAGCAATTTTTTTCTTAGACACACACACACACACACACACACACACACACACTGATGTTATGAGGTTAGGTTATGAACAGAATGGTGTATCTGATTAAATGTAGAATCAGTAGAATTTGTTCTGCGTGTAATCACACTGATGTAATTAGCTCGAGTCAGTGTTTTTATTTTAAAAGTTTAATGTGCAGCGCTCATCAGAAAATAAACCAATAAATTAAGTCATTAATTGAGCTTTGACCAGAGAGGTGAGCACACACACACACACACACACACACACACACACGCACACACACACACACACACACACACACACACACACACACACACACACACACACACACACACACATTTATTGGTACTGTGTGTGTGTGTGTGTGTGTGTGTGTGTGTGTTTGCCTCTCTGGTCAAAGCTCAATTAATTGATTAATTTTCTGTCGAGCTGTACAGTAAACTCTGTTATTAAAGTTAGTGAACCTTTCTGCAAATTGTTTCCTTTATGGCTGGACAGTTTGTTTACTCCTGGTGATGGTGGTTGATGATGATGATGATGAAGTGATGATGATGATAGTGAGGATGATGATGGAGTGGTGGTGGTGATGATGATGATGATGATGGTGGTGATGATGATGATGATGATGATGATGATGAAGTGAGGATGATGATGAAGTGGTGGTGATGATGATGATGATGATGAAGTGAGGATGATGATGGTGAGAATGATGATGAAGGTGGTGATTGTGATGATGATGATGGTGGTGAGGATGATGATGATGATGATGATGACGATGAAGGTGGTGAGAATGATGGTGGTGATGATGAAGTGATGAAGGTGGTGATGAGTAAGGTGATGATGATGATGATGATGAAGGTGGTGAGGATGGAGATGATGATGGTGATTTTTCAATTCATTTAAATTTTATTTCTATAGCGCTTTTAACAATGGTCGTTGTCTCAAAGCTGCTTCACAAAATGAAAAGAAAATTTATGGAAGTGCGTATGTGTGAGACAAATGTGTCTAGATAATGAGGTCGTCCCTGATGAGCAAGCCAAGGGTGAAGGTGATTTGCTCATCAGGGACAATCTCATTATGTGATGATGATGATGGTGAGAATGATGATGATGATGGTGATGATGATGATGATGATGACGGGAGTGATGATTATAGTGAGGATGCTGATGGTGATGATGATGATGATGGCGGTGGTGGTGATGATGAAGTGATGATGGTGATGATGATGATGATGGTGATGATAGTGGTGATGATGATGATGGTGGTGAGGATGATGAAGGTGATGATGATGATGGTGGTGAGGATGATGAAGGTGATGATGATGATGGTGAGAATGATTATGATAGTGAGGATGGTGATGATGGTGATGATGATGATGATGATGGTGGTGGTGGTGGTGATCATGATG
>CM059228.1:992162-997162 GCA_030347435.1 Clarias fuscus
GTCATAGAGCTGTTATAATGCAGTTATAGAGCTGTTATAGTGCAGTTACAGAGATATTATAGTGCAGTTATAGAGCTGTTATAGTGCAGTTATTGAGCTGTTACAGGGATAGTATAGTGCAGTTATAGAGCTGTTATAATGCAGTTATAGAGCCGTTATAGTGCAGTTACAGAGATATTATATGCTGTTATAGTGCAGTTATAGAGCCGTTATAGTGCAGTCATAGAGCTGTTATAATGCAGTTATAGAGCTGTTCTAGTGCAGTTACAGAGATATAGTGCAGTTATAGAACTGATATAGAGCTGTTATAGTATAGTTATAGAGCTCTGAAAGTGCAGTTATAGAGCTGTTACAGAGATATTATCGTGCAGTTATAGAGATGTTATAGTGCAGTTATAAAACTGTTATAGAGCTGTTATAGTGCAGTTATAGAGCTGTTATAATGCAGTTATAGAGCTGTTACAGAGATATTATCGTGCAGTTATAGAGATGTTATAGTGCAGTTACAGAGATATAGTGCAGTTATAGAACTGATATAGAGCTGTTATAGTATAGTTATAGAGCTCTGAAAGTGCAGTTATAGAGCTGTTACAGAGATATTATCGTGCAGTTATAGAGATGTTATAGTGCAGTTATAAAACTGTTATAGAGCTGTTATAGTGCAGTTATAGAGCTGTTATAATGCAGTTATAGAGCTGTTACAGAGATATTATCGTGCAGTTATAGAGATGTTATAGTGCAGTTATAAAACTGTTATAGAGCTGTTATAGTGCAGTTATAGAGCTGTTATAGTGCAGTTATAGAGCTGGTATAGTGCAGTCATAGAGCTGTTATAGTGCAGTTATAGAGCTGTTATAGTGCAGTTATTGAGCTGTTACAGGGATAGTATAGTGCAGTTATAGAGCTGTTATAATGCAGTTATAGAGCCGTTATAGTGCAGTTACAGAGATAGTATAGTGCAGTTATAGAACTGTTATAGAGCTGTTATAGTGCAGTTATAGAGCTGTTATAGTGCAGTCATAGAGCTGTTATAATGCAGTTATAGAGCTGTTCTAGTGCAGTTACAGAGATATTATAGTGCAGTTATAGAACTGATATAGAGCTGTTATAGTGTAGTTATAGAGCTCTGAAAGTGCAGTTATAGAGCTGTTACAGAGATATTATTGTGCAGTTAAAGAGATGTTATAGTGCAGTTATAAAACTGTTATAGAGCTGTTATAGTGCAGTTATAGAGCTGTTATAATGCAGTTATAGAGCTGTTATAGTGCAGTCATAGAACTGTTATAATGCAGTTATAGAGCTGTTATAGTGCAGTTATAGAGCTGGTATAGTGCAGTCATAGAGCTGTTATAATGCAGTTATAGAGCTGTTTTAGTGCAGTTACAGAGATATTATAGTGCAGTTATAGAGCTGTTATAGTGAAGTTATAGAGCTGTTATGGTGCAGTTACAGAGATATTATAGTGCAGTTATAGTGCTGTTACAGACCTATTATAGTGCAGTTATAGAGCCGTTATACTGTAGAGATTTTATAGTGCAGTTATAGAGCTGTTATAGTGCTGTTATAACAGACACTTGTCTTTTGGATGCACCACATCAGCAGCTGATAAACAATATTGTTTCCTTCCGCTCTATCTACTCATGACTAGTTTGCTGAGATATAAACAGAATAAAACACTAGAGGCTATGACCCAGCGCTGTGTGTTGATTATTTTCCTATAAGTGCACCTCCCCCTGAGAGGGATGCTTCTGTTAACGGTGTGAAGTTTATCACTCTGTCTGTCTGTCTGTGTTAAATGAAGGACGGCTCAGTAATTAGGGGTAAGAGCCGGGGTAAACCAGGATAGAGAGATCGTTTATAAATTGCTGATGATTCAGAAGGATGAGAGAGAGAGATGTAGAGAGGGATGTAACGAGAGATGATGGGAGAGATGAAGAGAGAGAAATTAAGAGAGAGATGAAGAGAGAGATGAAGAGAGAGAGTGAAATACATTAATATTGTAAATTGCTGCAGCAGCGTTGTCCAACTGCTCTGCTTAAGAGCTTTAAAATGTTTAATGTCAGAGAACTGCCAGTGTCTATACCACTATACAGAACACACACACACACACACACACACACATACACACTTATTAAGCTGTGTGTGAGAGACAGTGTGGAGTGCATTTGTTTATTTTTGTGCTGATGGAGTGTTTAGTGTGTGAGAAACAGGATGTGTAATATAATACAGAACAGTTTGTGTTGCCCTTGAATCCGTGGGTTTAACTTTAATACAGCATCTCAGTGTGTGTGTGTGTGTGTGTGTGTGTGTGTGTGCGTGTGAGAAAATTCTGCACTCCTCAGGTGATCTGATATTGAGCGACCCTTCCTGACAATCCCATCCTTTTTCCCGCCCTCCCCGCCCCCATCTCTGGGTGTCTCCGTGTCACTTCCTGTCTGAGCGAGCGTGTTAAGATGATGGATCAGTGTTTATGACTTCATGTTCTTTCTCTTCTCATCTTGTGCTGTTTGACAGCGGGAGCCGTCACTCCGAGGGATGCAGCGGGGCCATATGGAGGGGGGTGGGGGGGGGGGGGGGGGGGTGGTTGAACACTTATATCTCACACACACACACACACACACACACACACACACACACACTGCACTGATTAAATCTCTGTCAGGAATAAGCCTGAGTGAACTGAGAATTGCTTCCTTCTTTGTTTCATTGCTGATGCTTTATGTTTCATTGAGCAAAACAGAGATCTTCATCTAATTAAGCAACTCTTGTTGCTATGGCTACGTGCTATATTTATAAAACATTCACACTGCTGGTGAAGATTTCTGAAACATACAACGAACATCAGAGCTTTTTATAGAGCTTTTTCCCAGCACATGTATTGATTTTAGTAACAATTCAGGAGGAAGGAAAATATTATTTTGGTCTTTTCTTTTTAAAGAAATGTTTATGAACTCGAATAAAGTGTAGGAAAATGTGAAACGGGTTAGAAATCTGAAAATCCTATCTGTTTTAAAACATTTTAATGAAGAGGAGTTAAATTACATTCACATCTCATACAAACTTAAATAATTCGTCTGATTGTGTAAAGCTGCTTTGCGACAATAGTCAAAAGTGCTGAACAACAAAATTGAATTGACTTAAATTAGTTGATTTTAAACTGAATTTAAAGTTTTTTTTACTTTAAGATATAGTTTTTTTTTCTTTTTCTGAGTGCTGAGTGTGTGAGTGTGTTGTTGACGTTGTGTGTTGTTTCACAGTGTCGGTGTGTCCTGGATACAGAGCTGAAATAAATCTTTATTGTTGTTGATGTTCTGGTGTTTAAACAACATCCGGAGCTGTAATGTAGAGCTGTAATCACATGATGTTTGATAACTCTCCCGTCATCCCAGCCAATCAGGATCGAGCATTTCCCCTGGCTGTGCTATAAGGCTGATACACTCTATTACTGAGCATCGCTTCACACTCGGGTCATCAGTGTGTTATAATTCACTGGGAGTCAGACGGTCTTGCTTTTGTCTCGTAGCTGGATGTACTGGACGGACTGGGAGGAAGACGAGGTGAACGACAGCAGAGGGAGGATAGAGAGAGCCTGGATGGACGGATCTCACCGGCAGGTTTTCGTCTCCTCGGACGTCCTGTGGCCGAACGGTTTGAGTCTCGATCGCGCGGCGGAGACGCTGTACTGGTGTGACGCCTTTCACCACCGAATCGAGAGAATCCACTTTAACGGCACTCTCAGAACCGTGAGTATTTCTCTTGATAGCGTTCGAGTCAAACCGGGACTTTTATTGACAATTCTGGTGAATGAGGGCGTAGAACAGGTGATGGGCGTTTACAGAAGACTTCAGTCACAGTACGGTGATGAGACTCTGAGTCACAGTGAAACGTCTGAACGGTGAGAACGTTTTAAAGACGTCCGTACGTCTGTGGGTGACGATCCCGGCCGAGGTGGAGCTCGGCGCTCACTGCGGTCGTTCACATGAACATTCAGAGAGCGGAACGCCTGATCACTGAACATCAACCCGCGGAAGAGACGCGTCTGTGTGTGTGAACTGTACACACACTCATTCACCAACAACACTCACGCACTACAGGAACTCGTCTGGGAGTTACAGTCCTGACCCCGCACTAGACTTTTACACAAGGAGTTCCTGGGAGGCCGGCGTTTCAGACAAGACTCAGACAGCCGGTCCGATCACGGCTCCACCGTACTGAGAGAACTTTCTCCCCTGATGGTGTCCAAGCTTTAGTGAGACACTGGGATAAGTGCATTAGTGTATCAGGGGATTATATAGAGACATAAAGGGAGTGTTTACTCTCAGGACTGTGTTCTGTTATTCTGTTCAAACAAAAGTCCCGCTTTGACTCGAACACCCTCATTTTGAAGTAGATTTCCTCACACCTCTGTCAGGATTAATAAGAGGTGCAGGTGCGAGTTTATTAAACAAACATTAATTTTAGACGTTTTTTTTGCCTGAAGCTGTCTAATGTGTGAATCGGTAAAATGTTGCTTTCCTAAAAAAAAAGAAACATAAATAAAAAGAAAAACAGCTTTAATTGCACAAGTGTAATTGAACAATAAGTGAAAATAGTCACAGATTAAAGTTTTAGAAATATTCATAAAAACCTGTTTAAACTCATTCTGCACTATTACACCAGATTAAGCTGCATCTCGCTCGGTTTGTAACACACACACTGACACGTCTTCCAAGCCGAGCGACATGTCGAGTCGAGTTCTCCGCTCTGATTGGTCAGAAGGTGTGCGTCATGTTTGTGGAGCGCAGGAGCGGTAAACAATATATAAACACTGAAAGTCTGATGCAGAAGCACTTCCTCCTGGTGTTTATATTAATGTGCTTGTTTTAATAACATTATTGTTTCCATAGTAACGGTTCATTCTGAGGGATATTTACCGATTAGTAATAAACATTTAAAATATGTTTAATGAAGTTAAATTGGTGCTGTTTGAAGTGTGATGTTCAGGAGATGTTTATTTTACA
>CM059228.1:1002162-1019662 GCA_030347435.1 Clarias fuscus
ACACAGCTTTAATCATCAGCACACACAGCTCGGGGTGTAACTAGTGCTGACTGATGTGTGTCTCAGTAACACACACAGACAAACACACACACACACTATACATGTGTACACTCCTCAAAAACACAGGTGAGACCTCAGTCAGCACTCTTAACTCAAGTTGTGCAGCTGCAACCAATCAGAGCCAGCCTCAGGCCAGAACTTGCTGTGATTGGTTGGGAATGATTAAGAGGTGGGGCTTAACATGTGGCTAATGGCTTTACATAGCGCCCCAACTACGAGTCAGGGAAGTTCCTGTGTGTTCCAGAGTCAGCTCGAGTCATCTTACTGCAAGAGTTACAAACCAGGGAACAATCAGTCAGTACAGTGACGATTATAAACTATATGGACTTGGACAGGAGTGAAGCCCCGCCCCCAGTGTGTGATGTACAGCATTTGGGATAGAGTGTGTATGGTTACTCAGTGTGTGTGTGTGTGTGTGCGTGTGTGTGTGTGTGTGTATGGTTACTCAGTGTGTGTGTGTGTGTGTATGGTTACTTAGTGTGTGTGTGTGTGTGTGTAGGTGCTCGGGTGTGGTCCAGCTTCCTTATAATAAATTAAAATGAAACTGTTCACAAAACCACTCAAATGTTTCAAATGAGGCTGCAAAACTTAAACGAGCAGAAAAAGCAAAATGAGGAAAAGAAAGTTTTTAATAAGCAATTTTCAGTTAAAGTTATCCTGCATGAAAAAAGACCAGTCTGCACCAGTGCTTCTCAAAGTAGGAGCTGTGGTGTGTAGCTAAGGGTTCTGTGGCTTTTATCACCAAAATGATTACATCATCCAAGTCCAAGTCAGATCAGGCGGACCGGGATCTTCTAGGTGGAGTTTTCATGGAGCGTGAAGTTCTGTCTCAGCAGGAATGTTTGTTTGTGGTAACTTTAGGGTAACTTTGATGAAATGATGTCGGAACAGCTTTTGAATTAAACACAATGTTGAACAAACAAACTTAAAATCAAATTAATACCTAATTGATGGTCTGAAAGGGACTTGAACTCCGGTCAGTGCGGTGAGAGCGTGGCATGTGTTTGCCACTGGACCACTAGGGGGTACCCCCTCGCCAGGAGCCGCGGAAAGACCAACTGCATATCAACATCATTTTATGAGTCATTCTATCTTCTTAAAACATCATTGCTCTGACCTTGTATCGACTTTGAATGTCATCAGAATGTTGTTACAAACAAACTACAATGGCCATCCGGGTCTGGGGTTCCTGGAGAAATTGCCCAGAATGGCCCAGTTGCCTTAGCAACGGCTCTGGCTGCACGGCTGACTCACACAGACACAATCTAACCTGATCTCTGGCACTTGATTTTTGGCTGGATGTCTCAGGAAGCGTTAGTGTAGATCATGTGTGTATTTCCACAGTTGGGTTCAGGGTGGCACTAAGTGACAGTGAGGAGGTTAGTCAACAAGCATCTGAGTGTAAAGTCATTTTATTCCTGTGTGGATTTCGGTTTTGTCAGACACCCAACAAACCTTCATAACTCCCCAACAATTTGAGCAAAGTTCCTAATTTTTAATATAATTTTATTTTTTTGGAGCAGTCAGCAGACCTGGGTGAAGGTTGAGATGTGTTTTGTGGAGGTCTGTGCAAAACGGAGGTAATTCACAGGAGAGACGATGGTACTTTTTGCTGATTCGCTGTCTCCACACTGTAGAACGCCAATTATTTTCAATGGAGAGAATTTGGAGTTGGAGTTAGAAGTAGTTTTGAAGAGGTTACTTATTTCTGATCGACGTGGTTTTTCAGGGATTTCCAGGCTGTTGAACGGTCCTCATCTCATTTTCCCATCGGACCCAAAACGAGCGAGCCAGGAGTCACAGTAACAAAGCGGTGTCATTTTTGTGTATTATGTCCTTATAGTAAGAGTTCAGATGTAATTAGATAAACAGTGTTTGGTTTAGAACGGCTGGGATCGCGCTCCCTCTCCTCCTTCTGTGTGGGTCGTGTGTTTTTGGGGATCCGTGGTGTTGTTAGTGAGTAATGAACCGTGAAGCCGGAGCTCTAACAGGTGAATTGAACAGTCAGGGCTGAGAGGGAAACAGATAAACAGTGTAATGGGGTGTGGAAATGCCCTAATAACGGCCGCGTGTATCCTAATGTGTGCACCTTCTCACCATCTCCTCCTGTCTCTCCCCTCTTTCACTCGCGTGATCCTTATTCCAGCAGAGAGCGCCGGGCTGAAACTGCCCTGGAGGAAAAATCCAGTAAATATCTGTACACAGGTAGCCGAGTCACGCCGCGATGTTCCCGAGCCGCGATGTTCCCTGAGCCGCGATGTTCCCGAGCCGCGCGCTCCTGCTGTTGATGTTGGATTAGCCGAACGCCGCGGCTAATGTGACTAAATGCAGAAGGCATTAAAGTGCTCGAGGCTAAAAGAGGATGAGGAACGGCTGCGGGTGGTGATGTTGTTACCAGGCAGCAGTGAGACGCATGAAACTGTGTGTTTACACACGTCTGAGAGAATCCAATAAACACAGATTACTGACTGTACACAGAACCAGAGACTAAAGAAATCACCTAATACTCTCTCTAATAACACTTACAGAAATGTATTACTTTATTTCATATAAACTAATCTATATTTCATCTTCCCCGTGTGTGTGTGTGTGTGTGTGTGTAGGTAATAACGCGTGTGTGCTGCAGCGCGGTGGTTGCGGTGTGTCCGCTCTGTGTCTCGCTGTACCTGGTGGCCGTGTGTGTGCGTGTGCAGACGACCAGCACCTGCTTAAAGACAACCTGACCTGCTCGGGTAAGGCACAGACGCGGGTGAGTCAAAAATTATCCGCACTCTGGCTGTAGAATTTATTTGAATTCACTTTTATAAAAGACAAACACGTGTCCCGATCATCACCAGTGATGATTTGCTTTCAGACACTTTCACCTTCCTCAGAGTATCACTGCACGTTGTGTTCGCAGATATACAAACACTTCTGTTTATGTTCTAGCCAGGTACACCCTCAGACCAAACAAACAAACAAACAAACAAACGAATCACTGCACACTGCTCTTCTTTTGTGTAAATCACCTCTGGGGCGCTCGTTGTTGTTCACACCGCAGTTACAGACGTACTGATGTAACACGTTCACACACACACACACACACACACAGTGACTGGGGAGACAGGAGCCTTGAACAGCAGAAGTTTTAATATAACCGCAGTGCGGATGATTCCTGACTCACGCGTGTAATATTATTACATGTGATCTCCTTCATTAGTTCTGATTGTTTTAATATATATTTACACTTCTGTAAAACCCGCTGTGTGTGAAGATGTTTGATTTTAAAACATACTGGGAGTTTTACATTCACACTTTCGTGAGTCAGTAATTAATTGAAGAGCCCTTCAGGCCCGCAGTTCCTCTCCGTGGTCTTGTTGACCAGTTGCTATGGAAACACCAGGTGCAGTCGTGGTGTTTTAGAAGTTGTTATCTGGACCGCCTTCACTCATCATCCAGGAAAGGAGACAGATTGTCTATGAGCTACGTGATCTTGCTGCTTAAACGCTGAGGCTGACGGCCTGCGGGGGAAACGCTGGAGATCTTTAGAACGTCAGGATGTGCAGCGTGTGGAACTTCAATAAAATATCCTTCTGTCCTGCTGCTGCTGCTGCTGGGGCTGTTTACCTTCAGGAATCTGAAATCCATCACACCGCTCCTTCAGGGTTAGTGAGAGGTTAGCTGAGTAAAACTAAGGACGTGAGTGTGCGTGTGTGTGTAGGCGCACTGATCAATAGGACCTGCTGCCACTCACAGCCTGATCGATTGTAAACACAGATATGAGCTCAGATCAGATATGCAAAAACAGAAGCTCCAAACTCACAGGGTGCGAGCGTGCTCTCAGGTAGAGACGAGCGAGACGAGCGGAATGGAGAAGGAATAACAGAAGGGGCCGGTGTATGAACCTCTTACTGATGAGTGCAGTTTATAGGTTTTGTTAAAGGACAGAGAGAAGACTGTGTACCTTTAAAAGTCTCGTAACGACATTAAAGTCCATCATTAAGGCGGATAATTGGACGTTAAGTGCCTCTGTGGTACCTGTGAGGATCCGTTTCCATGGCGTCCTGAGCGCTAGCGTAGCCGTACATTACCTCTTCTCAGACGTGAGTGTGAGTTAATGGAGGTTATTGCTGCTGGAGCGTCTGGACAGGTGGCAGGAGGAAAACTTTCATTCGGTGTGTTAATTTCAGCAGCAGAGCGACACGGAGGAGAAGGTTAACGAGAAACAGATGAGAGGTCGGAACATCGAACCCTGCGTCCAGAGGCGTATCGGCGCCAGCGGTGAGCGGCTTTCACCGGTCGCTGCCGGGTCTGTGTCGTCACGAGGCTCTCGCGTTATTAAACACAGCTACGGCTGACTCTCGGTTTTAACCCCTGACTCTGCGTCCTGTAGCATCGCTCGCATTTGCATACTGACACCCGATAGGCCACTGGGTTTTATGATGTCATACCACTGACAGGCTCAGTCACATGTTCAGCGGAGACGTCAGCCTCAGATAGACTGTTCACACGGCGGTTCTTTCACAGTGGAGGAGAGTGAAGATCTCAACCAGCATCATGACAAATTCAGATCTTCATCTGTGTGTTGGTTTGTGGGGAAAAAAAGCTGCTGATGATCACAGATCGAAAGAGGTAATAGTAGTTCACCATACACCTTTATATTGTGTGTGTGTGTGTGTGTGTGTGTGTGTGTGTGTGTGTGTTACTCTCAGCCTCAGCAGTGTCCTCAGACAGGAAGCAGTGCGGTCCTGATGAGTTCCAGTGCAGGAATCAGCGCTGTATTCAGCTCATGTGGCGCTGTGACGGTGATGACGACTGTTCAGATGGAAGTGATGAAGAAGCACAACTCTGCTGTACGTTACTGCACACACACAGACACACACACACACATGGAGGTGATTGTTCCTGTTAGTAAAGGCGTGTTCCTCCTTAGCGAATCGCAGCTGCCCTCTGGATCAGTTTAAGTGCCAGAACAGCCGCTGCATCCCGAAGAAGTGGCTCTGTGACGGAGCAGACGACTGCGGCAACAACCATGACGAGTCCCAGCTCACCTGCGCAGGTGACACGCCCGGCACAGCACGTCTCACTCTCTCTAAAACACACACTGAGGATGATGATGATGATGATGATGATGATGTCTGTTATAGCAGCTGACCAATCAGCAGCCTCGTCTCACACTCGGCACGTCGCGGTTTTCCTTCAGTTCCTTTCTTTCTTCTACCTGTGTGATTTCATTCTCTCTCTCTCTCTCTCTCTCTCTCTCTCTCTCCAGTAATTCTCTTCTCTCCTCCCTTGCAGTATTTCCTCCTGTAGTGCACAGCTGGTTATAAACTGGTGTTTATAAATATATGGCACAAAAACGGCTCTTTCCGTTCCTGTACCCCTCTCCCCCTGTGCAGCTCTGCTCCAGAGCCTCGTCCTAAATGGAGATGTTCTGCCTCTGAGAGACTCTAACAGAGAGAGAGAGAGAGAGAGAGTGTGTGATGTTCCTCACTGACAGTTCAGTATAATTTCCCCTGTTGTTGCAGTCCTGTGTGTAAAATAGCTTCATGCTTGCCAGCGTAATTCATCACACACGCACAACCGGGACATAAAATCGGTTTCACATCAGAGTGTGTGTGTGTGTGTGTGTGTGTGTGTGTGTGTGTGTGTGTGTTGGGGGAGTTTAGAAAGTGCTGGTGGCCTTCCTCCATATTCTCTCTTTTTATTTTCACTTTCTTTTAATATCATCACTTTCTGCATTATGAGAGAGAGAGAGAGAAAAAAGTGCAGCCCAAAAAAAATCCCTCAGGATGCAACATGAAACTCATTCAGACTGTTAGCCAATAGAGAGTGTGGTTTGGGACACGCCCACAATGGACTGACAACGGTGTTAATGTGGCCTGTTTAATGGTTTGGGACACGCCCAGAATGGGCCGATGAAGTTTCATTTGGCCTATATAACTTGTAGGGTTTGGGACGCGCCCCCAGCAAGCCAACGATGGTGTTAATGTGGCCTGTATAATGGTTTGGGACACGCCCACAGTGGGCCACTGATGATGTTGATGTGGCCTGTTTAATGGTTTGGGACACGCCCACAGTGGGCCACTGATGATGTTGATGTGGCCTGTTTAATGGTTTGGGACACGCCCACAGTGGGCCACTGATGATGTTGATGTGGCCTGTATAATGGTTTGGGACACGCCCACAGTGGGCCACTGATGATGTTGATGTGGCCTGTTTAATGGTTTGGGACACGCCCACAGTGGGCCACTGATGATGTTGATGTGACCTGTATAATGGTTTGGGACACGCCCACAGTGGGCCACTGATGATGTTGATGTGGCCTGTTTAATGGTTTGGGACACGCCCACAGTGGGCCACTGATGATGTTGATGTGGCCTGTTTAATGGTTTGGGACACGCCCACAGTGGGCCACTGATGATGTTGATGTGGCCTGTTTAATGGTTTGGGACACGCCCACAGTGGGCCACTGATGATGTTGATGTGGCCTGTTTAATGGTTTGGGACACGCCCACAGTGGGCCACTGATGATGTTGATGTGGCCTGTATAATGGTTTGGGACACGCCCACAGTGGGCCACTGATGATGTTGATGTGGCCTGTTTAATGGTTTGGGACACGCCCACAGCAAGCCAACGATGGTGTTAATGTGGCCTGTATAATGGTTTGGGACACGCCCACAGTGGGCCACTGATGATGTTGATGTGGCCTGTTTAATGGTTTGGGACACGCCCACAGTGGGCCACTGATGATGTTGATGTGGCCTGTTTAATGGTTTGGGACACGCCCACAGTGGGCCACTGATGATGTTGATGTGGCTTGTTTAATGGTTTGGGACACGTGTGATCAGGCATGTACCCAGGCGTGTACCCAGGCGTGTGACAGGGTGTGTGACCGGGTGTGTGTCAGAGTGCACTTGACTTAGAGACTGTTGGGTTGTGAGAGTGTGTAGTGGAGGAGTGAGACTGCTGCAGTAGTTCTCAGCTGTTCTATATTTAGTGAAGTACACGGTGCCTCTGATTCTGGGGTGCAGGGAGTAGTGGGAATTACAAACACACAGAGAGAGAGAGAGAGAGAGAGAGAGAGATGGACAGCAGTGGGAGATAACGAGCGTCACATCCATTTCCTTTAGCTTTAATATCTAATGTGTCTAAAGCTGTAATCCTCAGGATCAATAGCTCGGCCGCGGGGCTGCGTTTATTTTGCTCTTCGGCTTTGCGGCTTTAGATTCATTTCCCTCGGCTGAGTGTAGCCGGACACACGATAAAAGGTTTCAGACAAATGTCGGCATCTAACCCATAGGTGTTAATCGATTTAATTTAGATAGTCTGGACACACCTCTCCTTTTGGGACAATAAAATATTCCACTCTAATCTTATCTGAGGAATAAAAGCTGAAACGAAAGGTCGGTGTAATCGATTATCCAGCGAGAGAGAGAGAGAGAGAGAGAGAATACTTTTAAATTAGTGTTCCTCAGGCAGTGTCATTAACTCGGTAACATACACACCTACAGAATAAAGGGGGCGGGGTTATCTCTACACCAGAGTCGAAATGTTCTAAAGCTTAGAGAAGTGTTTACTAGAGATGAATGATAAGTGTTTATTAATGAATGCAGTGACGAATGAGAATAATAAACGTCCCCGCAGTCAGAGCCTGAGGCTTTTTACTTCTTCATGTATTTGATCTGTGTAGCTCTGAAGCACACGAGTGTGTTCTACCCACTAACCAGCGTCGCGTGACGTCTCTGTGCTCAGGCTGAACGTGTCGTCAGGGTGATTCGGTGCAGCCTCTCGTTCTCCATCCATTTCTCTGAGTCTGTTCAAAGCCTCGGCAGCTCTACCTGTGTCCAGGTGTCCTGCGGTCTGAGTGTTCCTCGCGTCTGACGTTCATCTCACATCCCAGCAGGAGTCTGTTCTCTTCACTTCACTCAGCTGCCTCTGAGAGGTTTCTGTCTAAAGCTCAGCCACACACTCCCCTCCGTTTCATCAGAATGGAAAGGAAAATAACTACAAATCCCCTCCAGCCCGCCTCCACAGGGAAAACCTCCGAGTTTCAGCCGCTTCACATCACATCAGCTGCCAGCTCTGTGTGGAGGAGATTGTTGTCTGGTGTCTGAACAACTCCTGCCTCGTCCCTGATAGAGGAGTCCTGAGGGCGGGGCGGGGCGGGGCGGGGCGGTGCGGCGGAATGGTGTTACAGTACGCCTAGAGATTCACTGATACCTCCGTATGACGTCATTAAAGTTAAATATCCCAGTGTGTACGGCCACTCTGACTGTTAGAACTCTGTCCCATAAATGGAAAGTCTTATTATTAGTCCTGGCCCTCGGGGAACGTCTCGCTATCGCTTCTCTAATTAATCCGACAGACAGTTTCCCCAAAATTCCTGTATTTTTGTCCAAATCAAGAAAAAGACGCGCTTAACCATAAGCATGGATTTTTCACGAACCCATGAAACGTTCTGTCAGATCTCCCGAGCATGATGGAAGGGTCTTGACCGAACCGCGGCACCTTCCACCCCTACGCTCACTCGTTCTTGGTTCGATCGAAATACAGGATGTCTTAAAAAACTCATACGGATCAAAAATAATTTACCATTTCAAAAATAGCCCTGAAATCAGTGCAATCATCACTGCACGGACTTCAGTGGGGTTTGTAGACGGGACACACACTGGAAAACTCGTTCAGGCCTCCTGCATTGTTTTTTAAATACACAGACGACACTTAACAACTGCAACTGTAACTTGAATCTCACAACTCCAAATCCCCGTCTGTCTCTCAAACAACACAAGAACCCAAAACTCTTGCACCTACTGATAACAGTGAAGCGTCACAGGAGCACCGTTGGGCTTTTACATGCAATCAGAGAGGAAACATCTACACACTCCTTTTGACCAATCAGAAGCCAGACTCCGGCAGTTCTGTGGTAGAAGACGAGTCTGTTCATAGTGCACATCTTTCCTGAAACCGAGAAAACACGCACATTAGCATGAGCATGAACTTACCAGACGTTTTAAACCAACAGTAAACCTCTGTGTCCTTCAGCCGCTGGTGTTTGTGTGTGCTTGTTTGCTAACCCGCGGCTCTGTTAGCTGTTATATCCAGAGCACGCAGCACTTTAACCATGAGATTAAATCTAAGTTGGAGTGTTTTCCAATCTCAGCTGCTTCCCTGCAAACCGAGTGAGTTTCTTAGCGGTTGTCCATCAGGAGCAGAACTTATTACCTGTCTGTGATTCAGCGCACACACCAGTGATATTCCTCTTCCTTTCCTTCCCACCTCTGTCCCTCTTTTTTATCTAAGTGAGATTTCCTCTCAGTATTTATCCCTCCTGTCCACAGCTTGTGTGTGTGTGTGTGTGTGTATCTTACTTTGTGTGCTGTACCGTGCTGTTTCCTGTTCCAGATCTTTCCACCTGGTTCAGCTCAGCGTGATGAGACGCTGCAGGTATTTCACGCTGGGTTTGTCACATGAACCCGGGACAGTTTCCTGGACTGTCTCCGTCTCATTTCCACACTTGTGTCTGATCTGCACTCTGACCTGATGACCAGCCGTCCTCCGAGAAGAGACAGACCCAGTCAGATCTCCAGACAGACATCCTGTTTAACAGTTTAAAACACGTTAACATCATTTCCCTTATTCACCAATCAGACGTCTTCACCTGCTCTCAGACAGGAAGTCACGGCTAACTGTGACGCGGGTGTCGGAAAGTCAGCTTGTGCCGAGTGTGTGTGTGTGTGTGTGTGTGTGTGTGTGTGTGTGTGTGTACTGTACACTGTTTATAATATTGTATGCAGTGCACTCAGTAACCATCAGCTTGACCGCTCGATTTTTTTTTATAGTTTGACATTTTAAGCTGAACATTCGTAAGACATTTAATTGATTTGCTGAAAAAAAATCTTTATCAGAATATTTTCCTCTAAAAACATTAGATCTGCGGCTCCTCAAGGAATTCCCGTGACCTTACAGGGAAAGAAAGGAGGAAGGAGAGACATAGAGAACTGAAGGAAAAAAAAGAAAAGGAAGAAACACAGAAGGTAACAAAGAGGAAAATAATTTAAGAAAGAACAAAAGAAAGTAGAAATAAACTGAAGGAATGTTGGGCAGATGATTAAAGAAGAAAAGAGCAAGAAAAAACTAAAAGCAGGGATGAAAGAATGAAAAAAAAAATGAAAGAAAACCCAAAACAAAATAAGGATATGGAAAGAGAAAAACAAATGAAAAGAGAACATTTGCAAAAATGGTTTAAAATATTGTAATGACCACATTTGAATAGAGATTGAAATCTTTTTGATCCCTGAACCGTGACATTACTGGGCAGTGAAACAAGTTGTGAGTTCTGGTGCTGAGAGTTTTATTCCTCTTATTCCTCAGCACACTATCATCAACAGTGATCAGTTACAGTTACAGGTTTTCTCTTCGCTCTACACCAGGGGTCCTGGATTCAGTTTTCAGAAGGTCCGGTCAGTAAACCTTCCCGTGAGCTGAGGTCTGAATTTACTGTTTGTGTCGGGATTCAGATCTCTATATACGCAGTCACTGTAAGTCTGTAACAAAATGAGAAATGTCTCTAGCATTCCCACAATATTTATCAGCAGTTTCAGTAACTATCAACAATCTTAATTATTCAAAATATTAACAATCTTTAATCAGTCTTTATAAATGATACATACCTTCACCTGCACGCTCATCGTTGGTGGTCGGTTTTTATAGCCTGCTTTGTTTTTTTTTTTTGGAGTGAGCCATGTATGTGTTACGATTTTGTTTCAGTTTTATCCTTCTGATTGTGTAAAGCTGCTTTGTGTCACTGCCCGTTAAAAGCTCTATACAAATAAAATTGAATTGAGATTGAATTGAATAGAAGGCACACACTGTCACTCACACCACATCGACCAAAAACATTAACAGCAACGAGCATTACATGAACGATCATCTTTAGTCTTTGACGTTTGGAAGGTTTCTCACATACATCAGTACTTCACACAGAATAACACCTTATTGACTCTACTGAAGTGTGTGCAAGAAGAATGAGTCAGAAATGCACTTCAACATTCTGTTATTTAAGTTTTCAACTACATCACAGGTTCTGTTTCTTTAGTGTCTAATCCAGGAAAAATCTTCCGACATCCTGCGCTTATCGCATCCAGCGAAGAGAACTGGTCATGTGGACGGTGCTCGTAAACCTTCAGCGTCAATAACAATAAGAAACAATAAAAACCTCCTCTTTGGGCTTTGGGAGGAGGGGGGGGGGGGGTGGGGTGGGGAGGAGTTGCGGTGTTGAGACCAGAGCGGTGGCGCGACACATCCAGGACATCACCGAGCCTCTCGCTATTGTAGTGCTGTGTGTCAAATGAAAACACCAGTGGACAGCGTTGTGATGTTGACCAAGATGTCCACGCTTGCCCTCTGTCCCATCACATCTCTGCCCCTGGGCTGGCTTGGCCAGGGTGAATCCAGCTTCCTCCACAGAGATGAGTGTATATGCAGTTTGTCTGGCTTCCTTCTCCGTTGCTCTCTGCAGTTTAGCGGTACCGTACGTTACACACACCGTATCTGTGTGTGTGTTTCCTGTTCAGTTATTGAACAGCCGAATCAAACCTGGAGTTCTTTTAAATGCTCACTGTTTTAACTCCCACAGGGTTCGGTACACAACTGCTCCATCTGTACTTTATGTTTCTCCAGGGCTCTGGCAGTTCCTCATTATGCTGACGGTTCACATTTACATCAAGTCATGTGACTTGAGTCGCACCGTACATTGTCACTCCGTCCCGTGAGATCGCGACGCCCTCAGTTATCAGTCCTCTGTCTTTAATCTGAAGTTTAGTCTGACGATTGTTGAACCTTTTTCCAGATAATGTTTCGATACAGTGCAGCCAACAGAGGTTTTAATATGATCTGAGTAATTTTATCATTTGTAATAATGACTAATCCTTGTAGTTCAGTTATCAGTGAGGGACGCACACGTGACTGTTGTGTTGGCAGAAGGTTGGAGCTGTTGATGCAGCTGCAGCCTTAAACCTCTCGCAGTGAGAGACCAGGGTGTACAGCACGACCAATCATTCTGGCCCTTATCTCATCAAGGAGCACTGCTCTCGGGCTTCTGCTCTTCTCCACACATTCCTCCTCTTTCTACTTCTCTTTAGAATCAGAATCAGGTTTTATTCACCAGGTATGTTGACACACACACACACACACACACACACAGAAAGGATTTATTTCTGGCTCCTTGTAGCTCTCAAAGTACAGACCAACATAAAGCACTGTACATGTACGGTGGGATGCGAACGTTTGGGCAGCCTTGTTAATCTTCATGATTTTCCTGTATAAATCGTTAGTTGTTACGATAAAAAATTTCAGTTAAATATATCATATAGAAGACACACACAGTGATATTTGAGAAGTGAAACAAAGTTTATAGGATTTACAGAAAGTGTGCAATAATTGTTTAAACAAAATTAGGCAGGTGCATAAATTTGGGCACTGTTGTCATTTTATTGATTCCAAAACCTATAGAACTAATTATTGGAACTCAAATTGACTTGGTAAGCTCAGTGACCCCTGACTTACATACACAGGTGAATCCAATTATGAGAAAAAAAGTATTTAAGGGGGGCAATTGTAAGTTTCCCTCCTCTTTGAATATTCCCTGAAGAGTAGCAACATGGGGGTCTCAAAACAACTCTCAAATGAGCTGAAAACAAAGATTGTTCACCATCATGGTTTAGGGGAAGGATACAGAACGCTGTCTCAGAGATTTCAGCTGTCTGTTTTCACAGTTAGGAACATATTGACTGGTGAGAACAGTCAGAGTCAACCCACAGACCAGCACAAAAGACCTACAACATCATCCCGCTGCAGACGGAGTCACTGTGCATCGATCAACTATTCGGCGCACTTTACACAAGGAGATGCTGTATGCGAGAGTGATGCAGAGGAAGCCTTTTCTCCGCCCACAGCACAAACAGAGACGCTTGAGGTATGCTAAAGCACATCTGGACAAGCCAGCTTCATTTTGGAACAAGGTGCTGTGGACTGATGAAACTAAAATTGAGTTATTTGGGCATAACAAGGGGCGTTATGCCTGGAGGAAAAAAGAACACAGCATTCCAAGAAAAACACCTGCTACCTACAGTAAAATATGGTGGTGGTTCCATCATGCTGTGGGGCTGTGTGGCCAGTGCAGGGACTGGGAAGCTTGTCAAAGTTGAGGGACGCATGGATTCCACTCAATATCAGCAGATTCTGGAGACCAATGTCCAGGGTACAGTGACAAAGCTGAAGCTGCGCCGCGGCTGGATCCTTCAACAAGACAACGAGCCCTAAACACTGCTCAAAATTGACTAAGGCATTCTTGCAGAGGAACAAGTACAACGTTCCCATCTCAGTCCCCAGACCTGAATATAATTGGAAATCTGTGGTGAGAGTTAAAGAGAGCTGTCCATGCTCGGGAGCCATCAAAACTGAATGAACTAGAGATGTTTTGTAAAGAGGAATGGTCCAAAATACCTTCAACCAGAATCCAGACTCTCATTGGAAGCTATAGGAAGCGTGTAGAGGCTGTTATTTCTGCAAAAGGAGGATCTACTAAATATTGAGTTCATTTCTTTTTCGTGGTGCCCAAATTTATGCACCTGCCTAATTTTGTTTAAACAATTATTGCACACTTTCTGTAAATCCTATAAACTTTGTTTCACTTCTCAAATATCACTGTGTGTGTCTTCTATATGATATATTTAACTGAAATTTTTTAGCGCAACAACTAACAATTTATACAGGAAAATCATGAAGATTAACAAGGCTGCCCAAACGTACGCATCCCACTGTATTATAAACAGAACACTATACACACTGTACGCAGTCAGTACACAGCATTACACTGTACAGAATGATTACATTGTAAGTTTATTGTAAATACTCTGCTAAGGTTTTGTCCGTGTTATCTCCCTGCGGTTACTGCAGACATGCATGGAGTGTGAATGTGACGAGAGAGAGAGAGAGAGAGAGAGAGTTCCTGGAGGTTGGTCCAGACAGACTGCTGTTCCTCTGAGTGTGTGAGGAGTGTAGTGATGTGAGTGAGGCGCGTTGGTGATGGAGGAATCCTGTAACGCACTGGAAGGGCCGCTGTGGCCGCCGATGTTACAGCAGCTTCAGAATAAACACTCGCTCCAGCTCTACCTCTGACTGTCACACAGCACGGTTTGCACGTCGGTGTCGGGTGCATGTGAGTGAAGAGCGCGCTTTATACGTCTCTGTAAACGAGCTGTTACTATGGAAACCATGACGCAGTAGAGCGACACGTCGATATGAACCGGAACGAGAGTCGGAGCTGCTGGAGAACAGTGAGGAGAGAAACGTTACATAATCAGAAGTTTGTAGGGTGTGAAGCCACTCGTGGACACACACACACACACACACACACACACACACACACACACACACACACACACACACCACAGTGCTGTTATGAACACAGATTTCACAGAAGCCCCAGCGGTGTGTGTTCCTGACTCAGGCTAATGCTGGGACTCAGTGCTCACTTTATCTCATAAAGAAACCTTCTGTGTGTGTGCGTGTTTGTGTGTGTGTGTGTGAGTGTGTGTCATCATGTCCCAAGACCGTGTGAGAATCGTGCCGTGTCCAGTTTAACTCTTTAAACTCTTAATTAGTGAAAGTTGCTCCTTTATTAAAAGCTCTGCACTGTTTTGTGAGACAACAGGAACGTCGCATTAAGTGTGATTAGTTTCTCTTTACTGACTGTGCATGTGTGTGTGTGTGTGTGTGTGTGTGTGTGTGTGTGTGGTTTATATAATGTGTTGTTTGCAGCTCAGACGTGCCAGCCCGGGCAGTTCTCCTGCCAGAACGGCCGCTGCATCCCCGAGCCCTGGCGCTGTGATCGGGACGACGACTGCGGTGACGAATCAGACGAGCCTTCGTGGTGCAGTGAGTCATTGTTTTTCCCAGATCCTTATCCCTCGTTAATTCAGTATCACACTGACTTCTTCTCTTTCATTCCTGAATGCGCTTTCTCCTCTCTTTATCTCATGACGGCAGCGCTCAGTCAGCGCGGTAATAACCTGGACGCTTAGATAACCCGCGTTTCTCACGCACTTGATTAGAGGGAATAATCTCGGCGCGTGTGAAATCCTGCACGCCGTTTCACCGTGAGAGTTTTCAATCAGAGCGCATCTGATCTTTTATTCCCGTCACCGCTGGCTTCAGATATGAAAATGAGATTTGAACGATAAACCCAAGTAATGCAGGGTGTTTGAAAATCACTTTTTCTGATGCTAAGATAATCGCAGCGTTAGTGCAGCCCTTCTTTTGTAGAAACAGAGCTGCGCATTTCACAGAGAGCTGACGGGATTCAGAGCGTAGCCAAGCGGTGTGTTCGTTTATCCCGTCCAGGAGGTCAGAGGTCACGGATTGATAAGTGCTAATCTAACGCTCATTGTGTTTAAATCACTCTGGGGTAAAACACAGGTTAAGAGATGCATTATGGGTAAAGAACCAAGATAGGCAGGCTAGCTTTGGGATGCATTCTGAGGACATCTTCTTTCTTTCTTAGAGAACAGCTTAACTGCAGCAGGGTGTGGCACTGAGACACACAGAAATCAAAACACTCTGTACTGATCTCAACTGCTGTAATGGTTCTGAAGGAACAGTGTTGTTTTCAGCACCCGGGACAGCACCCCACCACCACACAGGACAGGGGACAGAGTGGGGCAGTAAGCACTCGCCTTCCAGGCACAATGAAGAGACACCAGAAGAAGAAGAGAAGCCTGGGGTAGCCCCTGTCCATCTCCATGGTAGAGTGCGTCAGGAGTGGAGCGTTAAAGTGACTCTGATCATAATGTGACACATGGAAGAGGCCAAGGCTAAGCAACGCAGGACATACAACTGTCCAGGTCAGAGAGGTCTAACTAGGGGACACAGTCCTACTGCTGCTTCCCCATGAGGCCCTGGCTCAGTGGCAGGGGAGGTACACAGTCACCTGGGGGGAGGGTTGAGCACTGTAAACTACCCTGTGCAGTCGGCATGTAAGTATAAGAAGATGAGCTCGCAGGACAAGCTAAATTAAGTTCCACTCTGGATTTCACCAAGGTGTACTGGCAAGTGGCCTTCATGTCTGAGGCTCCTACAGCAGATCACCTACAGTACCACCAAGGGCCACTGAAAGTACAGGGTTATCACGTGCCCACATTCCCATGAGCTGACCACCTACCTCATTTCCATCATCACCATCATCTCCATCATCTTCCTCATCTCCATCATCTCCCTCATCTCCAGCATTTCCATCATCTCCCTCATCTCCATCATCTCCATCATCTCTATTATCTCCCTCATCCCATCATTTCCCTCATCTCCATCATCTCCCTCATCTCCCTCATCTCCCTCATCTCCATCATCTCCCTCATCTCCCTCATCTCCCTCATCTCCATCATCTCCCTCATCTCCATCATCTCCCTCATCTCCATCATCTCCCTCATCCCATCATTTCCCTCATCTCCATCATCTCCCTCATCTCCATCATCTCCCTCATCTCCCTCATCTCCATCATCTCCCTCATCTCCATCATCTCCCTCATCTCCCTCATCTCCATCATCTCCCTCATCTCCATCATCTCCCTCATCTCCATCATCTCCCTCATCCCATCCTCTCCATCATCTCCCTCATCCCATCATCTCCATCATCTCCCTCATCCCATCATTTCCCTCATCTCCATCATCTCCATCATCTCCCTCATCTCCAGCATTTCCATCATCTCCCTCAACTCCATCATCTCCCTCATCTCCATCATCTCTATTATCTCCCTCATCTCCATCATCTCCCTCATCTCCATTATCTCCCTCATCTCCATCATCACCATTATCTCCCTCTTCTCCATCATCTCCATCATCTCCCTCATTCCCATCATCTCCATCATCTCACTCTTCTTCATTATCTCCCTCATCTCCATCATCTCCATCATCTCCATCGTCTTCCTTATCTCCATTATCTCCCTCATCTCCCTCTTCTCCATCATCTCCATCATCTCCATCATCTCACTCTTCTTCATTATCTCCCTCATCTCCATCATCTCCCTCATCTCCATCATCTCCATCATCTTCCTTATCTCCATTATATCCCTCATCTCCATTATCTCTCTCATCGCCATCATCTCCATTATCTCCATCATCTTTCTCATCTCCATCATCATCAGGAAGTGCTGGGTAAACTGAATCAAATGGCATTGTGTAAACACTTTAAGCTGGAATTACAGGAAGTTTTCCGTTCCTTAAGGCGTGAATGTGATATTAGTGAGCTTTAGTGGAATCCAGTAAAGTGTAACTACAGAGCTACAGTATTATGGGATGTCTTTCTGTTCCAAAGGGAGGGCTTTAAGCACACAGTGCAGATATTTCCAGTGGGTTGTAGAGCACTCTGCAGATCTTTTAGCTTGTTAGAATGCTGAGGTCTTTC
>CM059228.1:1024662-1029662 GCA_030347435.1 Clarias fuscus
CGGCGCTCTATCTGAAGCACACAGACCCATAACAGCTGCATTATTTTTCACTGCTGTTAGCTTTTAATCTTATCCAAATAAAACTAAAGGATGTTTTATTCCCTTATTTGTTAGTTAGCGTTAGCTACAGTGCAACAGTGCGGCTGAAACCCTAATGTGATGTTGAATTAATCAACACGCTTTAAAGTTTAATTGAACATTGCATTAGTTGTTATGGGCTCTCCTGCAGCTCCATGCATCTCTTCCACCTGAAGATAACGAGCCAAAAACAAGGCTGCAGGTCCTAATGGTCTCCACCAGAGTTCTGGAGGCCGGTCCTGACCAGCAGTGTGGGCCTTTAAAGCAGCAGTTAAACCTCAGCCTGACTCAGGAGAAGGTTCCCACGCTGTGGAAGACATCATGCCTTGTCCCAGTCCCAAGGACGTCATCTCCATCCTCCCTCGATGTGTACTGATCAGTCTCAAGATTCAAGAATCTTGTTTGTCACATGCCTGCTTGTACATGTACAACAGCAGTGAAATGCAATGACACTCTTACATCTCGTATAAGGAAGGTTTTGGAGAGGAGAGGATGCTGTTGGCTCATCTCAGACCTCAGGGTAGAACCTCACCAACAAGGTGAACCTTCAACAAGGTCACCTAGGTAAAGCAAGCAGTACTGTGAGATTCATGTGCTCTCATGTCTCCAGTGTCTGCTGAAAGAGAAGCCCCAGCCCCCTCAGGGTGACTCCCTACAACACCCTATCTGACAGGGAGGGTCTGAATCGTGTCATCGGCAGAACATCTCAAGTGACTCTGCAGTGGTGGGGTGTGTTAATGGAGACCAGGAAGCTAAGGACTGTGGACGCCTCGTCCTGAATGTGTCTGGTGCTTTACCTTCTGGGCGAGGAGGTGGAGATACCTCAGGGTTGACATCAGGATTGGACTGGGAACGCCACACAGACGCGGTGTACAGGAAAGGACAGGACAGACTCAGTCTGTTGTTGCAAGTGAAATGTTTGGTACATCTTCTAATCTGCTGGGGCAGCAGCGTCAGGACAATCTCATCAGGAAGGCTATCTAAGTATTGAGGGCTCCCCTGGAGTGTTTGGAGCTTGTAGTGGAGAGAAGGATGTTAGACAAACTGTTTACCATCATGAGGAAACACTTCACATCCCCTCCACAACCTAAACAGTCCAAACAGCGGAGCGCTTACAGCAAGAGAACACTGCAGGAAGTCTGCAATTAGACTTTACAATAACTCTGCTCTGTGCCTCTGACATCACTCTAAATAAACTCATACACCTTCTGTAAGCGTAAGAGCGTAATCTGTTCAGATCTCACCTACACACCTTCATGTACAGTCTCACAGGTCCTCCACCTGATTACACTGACGTGATCATCCTCTTCATTCCTCTCTTTCATTAACATTACAACTTGCTGGTGCACCGTACGTGCAGTTACTCAAGTTTACACCTGTACACACACACACACACACACACACACAGTATATTCTCATTATTTTTCCCTCGTTAATGCCCCTTGTCAGATCCCACCCGAGTCCTCTGTGTCAGGGGGTTTTGTTAACACACTTTGCCCTCGTTCTTGTAGTGAATTTAAATTATAATCTCGTCTTTAATATTCTTGTTAGTGCAATGCTGTGATGAGTGTCGCGTCACATTGATATTAAAGTCACATGATTTATGATATGAGTGTTCAGACTGCAATCACATTACAAAACACCTGGGTCCGTATTCATAAAGCTTCTTAGAATTCTCTCAGAGAGCTCCTATCTTAGCTTAAAAAGTCCTAGCTGGGAGTCCTAGACTAAAAGTGATTTAGGAAAATTCTCAGAGCCACGCTGAGTAAGGAAAGTACAAAACCCTTTATCGTAGTGAGGGGGCGTGGTCGACCCCGTTGCTAGGGCTGATGCAGCAGTTCAAGGACTGTGATTGGTTGATAAAAAATAACCTCTGACCTCTGTACAGGTCTTGAAATGCACTCTTTGTGAAAATAGAATGTATGATAATAGAACAGACAGTGAAGTCATAATGTTTGTGTATAATGACATTGTGTAATCATGACTACAGGCTGCTTTATGCAAAGTTTAGTTATAGTTATAAGCGAAATATCTTATAAGAAAATTAACAGGCAAATGTTCAAAATGTGTCGACTTTTGAAGCAACCAGTTTCCACACAGTAGTTACTATATTAAAGTTCTCACATTTATTTACTAAACTGATTTTATTACTTGTAATCCATTTCAGATTGATGGGAGCAAAATGTCTCAGCTTTTACTAATTTACATGATCACAGGACAGTTTATTTAAGCTGCACTTTTCGATGGTCTGTAGCCAAAAATCCAAGAGAGACGGAAGGAAGTAAAACAACAATAAAACCAGACTGGACAGAAGAGCAGCGTTTACTTTTAGCTTTACGTTCAGTGTTTGGAGAATATTTCTTCTTTACACCATTTTGTCCTCTGCTATAGAAACTCTTAAAAGTCCTCCTCTACTCTTAACTATTTTTACCTTAGGAGCAGTTTTTAGGGCCAAGATGTTTCGTGAATCATTTTTATCGTTACTAAGATTTAGTCCTACATTTAAGGGGAAATTCTAAGAAAATGTCATAATTCAAGATTTTTCTTAGAATTTCATCACTAGGAGCAACTTTTAGGTTTAGGAAGCTTTGTGAATACGGGCCCTGGTGTGCATCAGTTTTATATAATAATCTTACAGAATGATTGTCACTATTTTATAAGTTTTCTTTTGTGCTTAATTTGTCACCTGGCCCCGCCCACTTTACTTGGCTAATGAATTGATTTTTTTTGTAAATCCTTATTCTCCAAGTGTGCAAACAGGGTGATTAGTTAAATGATTAGTTAAGTGTTCGACTGTGTGTGTGTGTGTGTGTGTGTGTGTGTGTGTTAGGTAAGTGCATCTCTAAGAGCTGGGTGTGTGATGGCGATCAGGACTGTAAGGACCGCTCTGATGAGGAGGGGTGTGTGAGGTCGGTGTGTAAGCCTCCCTCGTTCCCCTGCGCTAACGACACGTCCGTGTGTTTACCCCCGGAGCGGCTCTGTGACGGACACGCCGACTGCACCGACCAATCAGACGAGGCTCCGTACTGCGGTCAGTAACACGGACATGAGTGTAAAGCGTGCAGTGGCCCTGCAGTGTGTCTGTTGGTAAAGAAACAGTTGTAACTATAGTGTATGAAGCTAAAGCTAACACATTAATCACAGCTAACACACAAGCTCAGATTAGTGACGGGAGAAAACTGTACCAGCTGGGATCAACTCTGTTCACCTGCTGGTGTGGACACGGGGCGGGACACGGAGCAAACAGAAACTTACTAAATCTCTCCCTCTCTATCTCTCTCTGTCTCTCTCTCCCTCTCTCTGTGTCTCTCCCTCTCTCTCTCTCTCTCCCTCTCTCTCTCTCTCTCTGTCTCTCTCTCCCTCTCTCTCCCTCTCTATCTCTCTCTGTCCCTCTCTCTCTCTCTCTCTCTCTCTCTCTCTCTGTCCCTCTCTCCCTCTCTCTCTCTCTCTCTCTCTCTGTCTCTCTCTCCCTCTCTCTCTGTCTCTCTTCTCTGTCCCTCTCTGTCTCTGTCTCTCTCTCTCTCAGATCAGTGTATGCTGAATAATCACGGTTGTAGTCACGGCTGTGTTGTAGCTCCAGGTAAAGGTGCGGTGTGTGTGTGTCCTGCCGGTTTGTATCTTGGCTCTGACGGACGAAGCTGTGAATCGCGGGACGTCTGCGCAACACACACACGCTGCAGTCAAGTGTGTGAACAGAACACACACTCCGTCACGTGCTCCTGTTACCCCGGGTGGAGCCTGGAGGCAGATGGAGAGAGCTGTCGGAGCACAGGTAACACACACACACACACACACACAGATTTGGTTTAAATGTTTTGTGTTAGCCCCCGACTCTTTAACCCCCCCTCCCCCCATCTGCGCCCCTGACTGGGTTTTTTTTTTTTTCAGATCCGTTTGAGCCGTTTGTGATTTTTTCGATTCGACATGAGATCCGGCGCATCGACCTGAAGACGGGGGACTACAGCCTGTTAGTGGCGTCGCTGAGGAACACCATCGCGCTGGACTTCCACTTCACTCACAGGCTGCTCTACTGGACCGACGTGGTCGAGGATCAGATTTACCGCGGCAAGATCTCCGACAGTGGCGGTAAAACACACATTATATGACAATTAGCCCTGAGCAAATCTGACTGGACAAGACGCGTTATTCCCCGAGCAGTGTTGGGTGTAACAGGGAGTAGAGGACGCGGAGGACTTTTTAATGTAACAGTAATCTAACGCGTTCGGCTCACCATTCAAGACTCAGTTACTCAGTTATAGTTCAAAAATGATATCCGTTATTCAGACAATTTATGTAATCTGTGAGCCAGACAGCAGTCATTCCCAATCCATTAGTGTGTGTGTGTGTGTGTGTGTGTGTGTGTGTGTGAAAGTCGTCCTTACAAGCCCCTTCGCTTCACTGAGTGATGATGGTAGAATAATTATAAAGGTCTTGACTAAAACAACATCATGAGGAAGCACAAAGGAGTTTTCATTTTCTGCAGTGGAAAAGTTCTCGAACTAGTTACTTTATCAGAAAGTCACGCAGTAATGTAACGGATTACTTTATAATGACAGTCATTTTGTAATGTAATTAGTTACTTTAAAAAGTAACGTCCCGCAACACTGTCCATGAGTGATGATAACCGACAGTAACAGCACTGTGAGGTGTAACTGTGTGTGTGTGTGACTGGGCGTGTCCCAGGTGTTGTCCAGCGGTTAATGACACTAACTGTGTGTCTCGGCGTGGGTGAGAGTGGGTCTGTACGGTCCGCAGTACTGAGGAGAGAGCAGCTGCCTGACCACGCCCACATTCACACCCAGTCACAGAAGCACTTTCAGCAACAACACACATCTGATAACGTCATGTCGTCTTAAACAACACGCCTCACGTCTCTGCACTAATCACTTCTGAGTCCTTCTGAATCGCCTCTGAACCGTCCG
>CM059228.1:1037162-1087162 GCA_030347435.1 Clarias fuscus
ATTACAAGATGGACATTTCAGGAACATGCACGGTCATGAGCTGTTCAAAAAATGAAAGCAAATGTATTAAATGTAAATGAGAAAGAGGGAAAAAAAGAGAAAAAAAAAAAGAGAAATGCAGCTACACCCATGAACGACCCTGCAGAGATCCTCGCCAAAGACTTTCACAAGAACTAAACCAAGGAGCAGCTCTGCATCACTCCAACATTTATTAGACAGTCAAAAAGTTAATTAGGGGTGAAGCAGCAGAGATGATCTGCTTTGTGATTTTCTGTGTTAAATGTTTGATACATGTGACCAGACAGATGACAGACGGCGAGTTACAGGTTTAAAGACTCGACATAAGTTTGAGACTGAAAGTCTGAGTGTGCTACCGAGAGCTGCTTTTATTTCGGCACTCATAAATCCAGTAATCTGACGTTTTCCTCTGCCGAGCTGCATTATTCAACACGCCATTATTTAAGACTGATACAGAGACAGTGCTGAGCTGTGGGAGAAACCCTCATATCAAACTCAGGGCTGTTCACTATTGGAAGTATCTAAAATAGTACTTACACTCAAGATGAACTGTCGAGATCTCACCTTTCTACATGGCTTTCTGCCCTCAGTTCAAAGATAGAGTGAGACAAGGTGTGAAAGGGCAGGATGGGACAGGGCAGAATGGAACAGTTAGAGCATTAGGAGTTTGCAGTGCAGGGCAGGAACAGTGGGAACATGTCCTCATCCTTATGGCTCAGTGCACTATAGTTCCTTTGAAAACTCTAATTTTAGCACTTTCTCAGTAGATCTGGATGCTGTCTATCTAGTAAAGGGGAGTCTGTTGAGTGGTGCTCTGGGTGGTGTTCTGGGTGATGTTCTGGGTGGTGTTCTGAGTGATGTTCTTTCTCAATGATGATCTAGGTGTTGTGGGTGGTGTTCTGGGTGGTGTTCTGAATGATGTTCTGAATGATATTCTGAATGATATTCTGAATGATATTCTGAGTGAATGACGTTCTGAATGATGTTCTGGGTGATGTTCTGAGTGGTGTTCTGGATGATGTTCTGGGTAATGTTCTGGGTGGTGTTCTGAGTGGTGTTCTGGGTGGTGTATTTTGGATGTTGTTCGGGGTGGTGTTTTGGGTGATGTTCTGGGTGGTGTTCTGAATGATGTTCTTTGTGAATGATGTTCTGAATGATGTTCTGAGTGGTGTTCTGGGTAATGTTCTGAATGATGTTCTGAATGATGTTCTGGGTGATGTTCTGGGTGTTGTATTTTGGATGTTGTTCTGGGTGGTGTTTTGGGTGGTGTTCTGGATGATGTTCTGGGTGGTGTTCTGGGTGGTGTATTTTGGATGTTGTTCGGGGTGGTGTTTTGGGTGATGTTCTGGGTTGTGTTCTGAATGATGTTCTTTGTGAATGATGTTCTGAGTGGTGTTCTGGGTAATGTTCTGAATGATGTTCTGAATGATGTTCTGGGTGATGTTCTGGGTGGTGTATTTTGGATGTTGTTCTGGGTGATGTTCTGGGTGGTGTTCTGAATGATGTTCTGGGTGATGTTCTGGGTGGTGTATTTTGGATGTTGTTCGGGGTGGTGTTCTGAATGATGTTCTTTGTGAATGATGTTCTGAATGATGTTCTGAGTGGTGTTCTGGGTGTTGTATTTTGGATGTTGTTCTGGATGATGTTCTGGGTGGTGTTCTGGGTAATGTTCTGAATGATGTTCTGAATGATGTTCTGGGTGATGTTCTGGGTGGTGTTCTGGGTGGTGTATTTTGGATGTTGTTCGGGGTGGTGTTTTGGGTGATGTTCTGGGTGGTGTTCTGAATGATGTTCTTTGTGAATGATGTTCTGAGTGGTGTTCTGGGTGATGTTCTGAATGATGTTCTGAATGATGTTCTGGGTGATGTTCTGGGTGTTGTATTTTGGATGTTGTTCTGGGTGGTGTTTTGGGTGGTGTTCTGAATGATGTTCTGGGTGATGTTCTGGGTGGTGTATTTTGGATGTTGTTCGGGGTGGTGTTTTGGGTGATGTTCTGGGTGGTGTTCTGAATGATGTTCTTTGTGAATGATGTTCTGAATGATGTTCTGAGTGGTGTTCTGGGTGTTGTATTTTGGATGTTGTTCTGGGTGGTGTTTTGGGTGGTGTTCTGGATGATGTTCTGGGTGGTGTTCTGGGTAATGTTCTGAATGATGTTCTGAATGATGTTCTGGGTGATGTTCTGGGTGTTGTATTTTGGATGTTGTTCTGGGTGGTGTTTTGGGTGGTGTTCTGGATGATGTTCTGGGTGGTGTTCTGGGTAATGTTCTGAATGATGTTCTGAATGATGTTCTGGGTGATGTTCTGGGTGATGTATTTTGGATGTTGTTCTGGGTGGTGTTCTGAATGATGTTCTTTGTGAATGATGTTCTGGATGATGTTCTGAGTGGTGTTCTGAATGATGTTCTGAGTGGTGTTCTGGATGGTGTTCTAAATGATGTTCTGGGTGGTGTTCTGGGTTATTTTCTTTGTGAATGATGTTCTGAATGATGTTCTGAGTGGTGTTCTGGATGATGTTCTTTGTGACTTATGTTCTGGGTGGTGTTTTGAGTGGTGTTCTGGATGATGTTCTGGGTAATGTTCTGGGTGGTGTTCTCGGTGGTGTTCTAGGTGATTTTCTGTATGATGCTCTGAATGATGTTCTTTGTGAATGATGTTCTGGGTGGTGTTCTGGATGATGTTCTTTGTGAATGATGTTCTGAGTGGTGTTCTGAATGATGTTCTTGGTGGTGTTCTGGGTGATGTTTTGAATGATATTCTGGGTGGTCTTCTGAATGATGTTCTGGGTGTTCTGGGTGGTGTTCTGAGTGGTGTTCTGGGTAATATTCTGAATGATGTTCTGGGTGGTGTTCTGGGTGATGTTTTGAATGATGTTCTGGGTGTTGTGGATGAAGTTCTGGGTAATGTTCTGAATGATGTTCTGGGTGATGTTCTGGGTGGTGTTCTGGGTGGTGTTCTGGGTGGTGTTCTGGGTGGTGTTCTGAGTGGTGTTCTGGATGATGTTCTGTGTGGTGGTCTGAGTGGTGTTCCGTATGATTTTCTGGGTGGTGTTCTGGGTGATGTTCTGGGTGGTGTTCTGCGTGGTGTTCTGAGTGATGTTCTGGGTGATATTGTGGGTGACGTTCTGGGTGGTGTTCTGAGTGGTGTTCCGTATGATGTTCTGGGTGATGATCTGAATGATATTCTGGGTGATGTTCTGGGTGATGTTCTGGGTGGTGTTCTGGGTGGTGTTCTGGGTGGTGTTCTGAGTGGTGTTCTGGGTGATGTTCTGGGTGATGTTCTGGGTGACGTTCTGGGTGGTGTTCTGAGTGTTGTTCCGTATGATGTTCTGGGTGATGATCTGAATGATGTTCTGGGTGGTGTTCTGGGTGGTGTTCTTTCTGAATGATGTTCTGGGTGGTTTTGTGAGTGGTGTTCTGAATGATGTTCTGGGTGATGTTCTGGGTGATGTTCTGAATAATATTCTGGGTGATGTTCTGGGTGATGTTCTCGGTGGTGTTCTGGGTGATGTTCTGGGTGATGTTCTGGGTGGTGTTCTTTCTGAATGATGTTCTGGGTGATGTTCTGGGTGGTGTTCTTTCTGAATGATGTTCTGGGTGGTTTTCTGAGTGGTGTTCTGAATGATGTTCTGGGTGATGTTCTGGGTGATGTTCTGGGTGATGTTTTGAATGATATTCTGGGTGGTGTTCTGAATGATGTTCTGGGTGTTCTGGGTGGTGTTCTGAGTGGTGTTCTGGGTAATATTCTGAATGATGTTCTGGGTGGTGTTCTGGGTGATGTTTTGAATGATGTTCTGGGTGTTGTGGATGAAGTTCTGGGTAATGTTCTGAATGATGTTCTGGGTGATGTTCTGGGTGGTGTTCTGGGTGGTGTTCTGGGTGGTGTTCTGGGTGGTGTTCTGAGTGGTGTTCTGGATGATGTTCTGTGTGGTGGTCTGAGTGGTGTTCCGTATGATTTTCTGGGTGGTGTTCTGGGTGATGTTCTGGGTGGTGTTCTGCGTGGTGTTCTGAGTGATGTTCTGGGTGATATTGTGGGTGACGTTCTGGGTGGTGTTCTGAGTGGTGTTCCGTATGATGTTCTGGGTGATGATCTGAATGATATTCTGGGTGATGTTCTGGGTGATGTTCTGGGTGGTGTTCTGGGTGGTGTTCTGGGTGGTGTTCTGAGTGGTGTTCTGGGTGATGTTCTGGGTGACGTTCTGTGTGGTGTTCTGAGTGTTGTTCCGTATGATGTTCTGGGTGATGATCTGAATGATGTTCTGGGTGGTGTTCTGGGTGGTGTTCTTTCTGAATGATGTTCTGGGTGGTTTTGTGAGTGGTGTTCTGAATGATGTTCTGGGTGATGTTCTGGGTGATGTTCTGAATAATATTCTGGGTGATGTTCTGGGTGATGTTCTCGGTGGTGTTCTGGGTGATGTTCTGGGTGATGTTCTGGGTGGTGTTCTTTCTGAATGATGTTCTGGGTGATGTTCTGGGTGGTGTTCTTTCTGAATGATGTTCTGGGTGGTTTTCTGAGTGGTGTTCTGAATGATGTTCTGGGTGATGTTCTGGGTGATGTTCTGGGTGGTGTTCTGTGTGATGTTCTGGTTGATGTTCTGGGTGATGTTCTGAATAATATTCTGGGTGATGTTCTGGGTGATGTTCTGGGTGATGTTCTCGGTGGTGTTCTCGGTGATGTTCTGGTTGATGTTCTGGGTGATGTTCTGAATAATATTCTGGGTGATGTTCTGGGTCATGTTCTGGGTGGTGTTCTGAATGATGTTTTGTGTGATGTTCTGGGTGATGTTCTGGGTGGTGTTGACCCATAGAGGACAAACCTCACAACTTTAATCTGCTGCTGACAGCTTGTTGCCAAACACACACACACACACACACACACACACACATACACACACACACACACACACACACACACACACACCTTCAGAAGTCTAGTGGAGACCAGGACTCGCCAACCAGGGCTGTTTTAGAGACATATGGTGGAGTTACACTATATTAGCCAGGTGGTTTTATTGTTATGGCTGATTAGTTTGGCTATTCTGCTCCTGGCAGGTGGTTCTTCTAGAAGGCTAATAACAGGAGACTGTTGGTGTTTGGTTCCTGTGAATTGAATGCATCGTAACATTTTGTCAGCCGAGTCAAAAATAACAAAATTTTTCATCTGAATTTCAGTCCAGGAGAATTGATCCATACATGCGGGATGTGAGAGGGTGGAAACACTCTCCCTTACTCTCACACACACACTGTCAGGTTTATTCAAGCTTCTAAATGCGATTAATGTGCTTTTTTTGGACAGAAATGTGTGCCAAAGTAAAAAAAATAAACAATGAGTAAACACCAGGGGAGACTGCTGCAGGTCTAGCTAGATATCATCGCATTTATTCTGGCGTCTGGGGGAAGAGCTGAGTCGCACCTTAAATGAATATTTTATTATGGGCTGGCAGATAGGGTGGGAGTAGTTGCCATGGGCCGTGTGTGTGTGTGTGTGTGTGTGTGTGTGTGTGTGTGTGTGTGTGTGTGAATGAGCTGTTAATATAGAATCAATAACGTATTAGAAGGTGTGTATTAATATAAACCTGTGCTTCGTTGAGCTGCTGCTGTAGAAAGCAGCGCTGCAGCAGAATTTAAATTCTGACGACTTATCAAACTCAGCATTGTACCGTATCTGTGTATCTGTAGTTTTATTAATAATTAAACATGTATATTTGTGGGATGGTGTGTGTCTGGATCCAGATCTCTGTGTGTGTTTCATAAAATGCTAGTTTCTATTGACCCTGTTTACTCTTAACCATCATATCTTGATTTATCAATGTTATCTGTTGTAGTGATTCTTCTACCTGTGTGTGTGTGTGTGTGTGTGTGTGTGTGTGTGTGTATGAAAGAGAGAGGGGACAGACACATTTATTCCCACTTTAAACATAAGTTACTAATAATGACATTTATCTGCCTCTGACGTTTTCCCCAACATTAGGGGTGTTTACATGGACTCTGATATCTCACTAATAACGGGAATTAAAGTCCAATCAGAGCGTAATCACCTCAGTGGGAACAGTCTGATCCGATCCGAGTGAGTGTTCAGCGGGAATGAGACCGGTAAAGGTGTAAAGCTTTGACCATGTGTTCAGCAGGTACATATTATTCATATAAACACTTGATCTGTTGTGTGTGTGTGTGTGTTTGCTAACACTAGGAGTTTCCAGAATGGGTTTTAGGTTCCGTTCCTGATCAGTAATCTCAGTGAGAACGAACACCTCCTCCGTCTCCTGTCTTTATCTCAGACTTTCATCCACATGGTTCGATGGAGAAATGTGCACTGATTGGCTCACATTTTACACAGGTTTAGGAGCTAACCAACGATAGATGAGTCTCAGTTCCTCCAACCAATACCAGTTATAACACAGAAGGAGGGGTTTGTTGGAAAAAGATTGAAAATATGATCATAGATGTCAAAACAAGTAGAACTCATGTAATGGCAAAGTTGAAAAAAAAATCTTCCTTTTTTCTGATTTATTTTCAGCAGTACCACTTTCCACATCACTTTTATTCTGATAGCAGGGAAGAACACAGACACAGAAACGCCAAGGGGTCGTGAAAACTGGCGTATAAAAGAGGGATTTGTTGAAAGTGAAGCGGAAATGGGCCTTGGATTCAGGGTATGAAGTGTGAGGATGGGCATTCAGCAGCTCTTGAGTTGGCACGGTGGCATCTGGAGGTCAGCGGGCAGCCGGGAGCCGGAGAGGTTGGTCATCCGTCGGTCAAGGAGGAGAACATTGTTCACACCACTGACGGCTTGGTCTCCTTTTAGGTCCTGCTGGTGGGTCCATGAGGGTAGATCATCATTCTCTGCTGGCCCAGCTGAGTTCTGTAGCCCTGCCCCATGAGCATGCTCTGTCTGGATGTCCGAAACAAATGGGGTGCTGAAGAGGCGCTGTCCTTTCAGCACTATGCCAGTGAAAGATCATCTTATCAGATCAGCAGCCATGCAAACAGTGAAGTTAAGCTTTTAGTCACTATTTCATTAGAATTCAAGAAATCCTGTCCATGTAAACGCTGCTAGTGAAGGTAAGAATAAAATCATCATTGTCATATTTTTAAAATAAATAATGCAAAAGCAAGAGCAAATCTATTGACCTGAGGAATTCACCATAGGGATGGATATTGTGAGTTTAAACCCAGAAGATGTTGCAGTGTCCGTGGCCGGGAGCCGGAGAGCCGTATGTGGTGGGAGGGGCGTTCTCTCCTTCCTCCGCCAGTCACAGTGACACACTATGATTATGGACATCTGTAAGCTCTTGAACCCTGTGTGAAAGGAGAGACAGCTCTTCCTCTGAGACCCAGTATGAGCAGCAGCTCAGGAAGACGCAGTTGTCTGTCCTGACACGATTTGATCAGACTTCACCAAATAGGGAGAAAACCAAAGAAATGAATATGTCTGCTTAGATATCAGCTTTAATCTTTCTTTAACAGCGTCCTTATGAAATGACCTCGTCCCTTTCAGCGTGTGTCCTGTTGGTGAGCTGTCCTTCAGTACCTCCGCTCAAATTGTGCGTGTTTTGTGGATGTCATTGAGGCTTTTTGTGTTATTAATGTGAACAAAGGTGTCTTTTCTACCTGTTTATTTTTTAAACACAGATCCTTTTACAATAGAGGTGTGTTCCAGGTCAGCTGGCTCGCTAGGCTCTAGACTTTATGTTCAGTGTCTAGTTCATGATGAAGTGACCTTGTTGTCCCTACAATATAAAACAGCTTTGTTGGAAAAATCTTTTTTCTTCCAGACTTTCTTCTGTTAAATCATTGAACCCTAGACAAGCCAATCCATTTCTAATACATGACTCGTTGGTAATTCCACGTCTTATTCCACTATTTATATGGCAGCAAAACCCCAACCTGATTTACATAAGAGAAAAATTCTAATGCGTAGTGATCTGAACAAGAATATGGCCTGCAGCTCTGTCTGTTTCGAAGTGGTGTGTTTAAAACATTCATTCTGAGACGATGTGAGACGAGTGTAAGTTTAAGTAATCATCAAATCATAAGATAAAACCTGGAGTGAGAGGGGCAGGTGAGCTTCAAGACAGTGGGGGTAAATTATTACACTCAAAAATCACCATCTCTCTCTCTCTCTCTCTCTCCCTTTCTGTCTCTCTCTCCCTTTCTGTCTCTCTCCCTCTGTCTCTCTCTCCCTCAGCTTCTAACCCATGTGGCAGTAATGGAGGACAAGGTCTCTGCTCCCATCTCTGTCTCATCAGCTATAATGGCTCTGCTTCCTGTGCCTGCCCTTACCTGATGAAGCTTTCTCCAAACAACTACACCTGCCAAGGTGAGACACACCCCTTAATCACACCTCCCAATGTCGGACATGCACACCCAAACACACCTTGGATAGTGAGACACACCCCCAAGCACAAAGTTAGAAGCACCCCTGACCACACCCACTAAAGTGAGACACACCCATAAAACCACACCTTTCCATGCCTCCAAATGTCAAACACACCCCTAACCACACCTCCCAATGTCAAACACTCCCTCACGACACACACACACACACACACACACACACCTGTCTTTTTTCTTCCTAGTTGTAACATGAAGGTTGTTGTACATTAAAGACAAAAATAACATGTTCAATGCCAACAGGCTTATATACGTCCTTAAAGGTGTGGCTTCTCTAGTTTGTGCTCTGCGCACACTCACGCGCATGCACACACACACACACACACACACACACACACACACACACACACACACACACACACACACACACACTCTTTGACCTATCTTTAAACTCTGCCTTTCCTCATTTCTATCAGAACAGAACTGAAAGTTTCTACACCAAGGTCTGTCTGTAAACGCGTCTAAACTTAAAGAAAGGGGAAAAAGCTGTGATCTTGGAACAGTTACAGTCCGTCTCAGGGGACTCCAGTGACCTAGCTAAACTCGTAACACGGAGGGGAAACGCAGGTTCATTTGAATTTCCTGTTCTAAACCCTCTGGAGAACGGTGCAGAGGTCAGGAGAGGGAGGAAACTGTAGATGGCGGAATGTAAAACACTGCAGTGAAGGTGTAAAGGTAAAAACGTTAAACGCATGCTGTGTTTCTGTGTCAATGAACAGGTGCTGGTTTAATTTCCATCCGTTTTAGCTTTTAGGCAAAATGACTGATTTTACACAAGCCTTAATCACGGGGAGGATTAATATAAACAACTCTCATTCAAATAGAGCTCCAGATGTTTCCTGCTAATTACAGAAAGCACATGGTTTCATGCTGGAAACATAACACGCCCGATTGTGTCTTTTAGTAAATATGTCAAACGATGCGTAAACTTTCAAGTAGAACCCTTTTTGAAAGCGAAGACCCTGTAATTATCCACTAAACCCTTGAAGAACCTTTGTTTTGCAAGAGTGTGTGTATTAATTTGGGTAAACATGTGGTATTGCTTATTATTTTTGATTATTCTTAGATTGTGTCAGGGGTTTCACACTTGAGAGTACACTTGTGTATAATGGCTCTTCAAGTATTTGTGTGAAAGGGTTCTGAAACACTAAGCTGTAGGGTTAAGGCTTCTTCTAGAGGAACAACTGAAGAACCTCTAAGTGTCCTAGATTTTCTAGGCGTATTTGCTAAATTTAAAGCAAGAATTATTTTTAAAGCTATATGCTCTGTCACTGTCATCTGTCCATCTTCTGGGTGGTGAAAGGGGTGGATCCCTGTGACTCTCATTCACACCCAGTCACAGAAACACACTCAGCTAGAACGCACGTCTGATAACGTTGTTATGTCGTCTTAAACAACACGCCGTCTCTGCAGTACTCGCTCTGTACCGTCCGTGTCGTGTCATGAGCTAACTCTCTCCTAACACAAGGCTGTGTCACAAACCCCTCTCTAACCCCTGATCAAGGGCACTACTTGGTGTGTGGAACAAGGGATTGTACACCCTACATAGTGCACTAGCTTTCCATTTAATGCTATTTGGGATTCGACCCAGAACAGTTATACTGTATTCTGTCACTGATGTGTGTAATATTGTAGTTCCAGTACATGTCTGTGTTTGAGATGTGTTTATACTCTCCATGTATAATTTATACACACAACATAAACATTTTATCATTGGCACGTCAAGCGTTTTAAACCGTCTTCACACCGGAGAGACAGAATGCTGCTCAGCTTGATAGACGACGCGTCTGGACAGCTCGAGGCCTTGGAGTTATAAAGTCTGTAATTTTTAAGATACCGAGTCACAAAGTATTTCTCCTCAATAAATCTGATGTTTTGTGGCATTGAGTTTCTTTCAGTTTCCCTCCTGCTATGTTTTTTGAAAGCAGCGCGATGAAATTTAATTTCTTATAAACGTGTGAAGACTTTTCTCAGAAAAAGCTTTAAAATCTTGTTTTGAGGTTTTCACCTTCACACCGTGTTGAGTCACAAGAACGCTCTCTCTCTCTCTCTCTCTCTCTCTCTTTCCAACACTTCCTTCATTTAATAAGTAATACAACACTTGTTTATTCATTCTGTGTATAAACACAGGTGTTCATTGGTCAGATGCAGAGTCTTTTAATAAATAGTTTTCCTAATTAAGGTGAAAGCACTGCATGCACTCATGAAGGATAAAAAAAGGTTAATGTAGTGCCTTTAAACTGAACTCGGAGATAAAACAGAGAGCAAAGCTATAGAAAAAAACAGCTGGCTTTCTGTAATAGAGCTTAAACTGTAAACTAACCTAATACAGAGAGCTATTGAAAGATAAAATATTAAAATTATTAAAATAATAATTAGAATTAGAATCATTGTGCTCTGAGACATATTATCCATTATTGTTCTATCGGTGTCTTATGTGACTTTTGGCATGCTTATATGTGTGTGTCTGTGTCTGTGTGTGTGTGTGTGTGTGTGTGTGTGTGTGAAGTTGTGAAGAGGTTTTTGCTGTATGTCCGGAGATCAGAAATCCGCGGAGTGGACATCGACAATCCCTACATCAACATCATCACCGCGGTAACGGTGCCGGATATCACCGATGTCACAGCCGTGGACTACGATGTGTCTGACGAGCGCATTTACTGGTCTGATATTAAAACGCGGACAATAAAACGGGCCTCGATTAACGGGACCAAGCTTGAAGTCGTCATATCTGGAGGTACAGTGTGTTGATAAACTATATATATATATATATATATATATATATATATATATATATATATATACACTATATTATTAATCTATAGTGTATCATGTGAGAGTGTGAAGCTCAGTGTGTCTTACAGGAAGTGCTGAAACAAAACTGGAAAAATTGATTCGTTTTAAAAAAAAAATTACGTTTTGACACGTCTTTAAACGTGTTAATTATTGTGATTAAAGATGTTGGAATTCATAAGTAAGTGACGGAACAGAAGTCATGCTGAGATGCTGAAAGCCTTACAGTCTCAGCCTTTAACAGGGTTCGGTCTTTCTGAGGCTGGACTCGGCAGTCTATCACTTTCTCCTACCGTTCCAGCAGTAGCAAAAATTTATAGTTCTATCAGTCCGTGCTACATTCTTCTTATCTCCTTCAGGTAGCTTTGAATGTTCCAAGTGCTGCAAAAAATATAGTGAGGTTTTATCTCAGGTAGCATTTCCTGACATCCTGGTAGCACTTCGTGACATGTGGTTTTTAATGTTGTCTGAATATAATCGCTATCGCTTTAACCATGTTAGCACTTTCTGATACATTGATTCAACGTTATTGTTAATCCGTTAGTCGACTGTTAAAACTAAATGTGCAATAAAAAACACAAATGATAAAAAAAAAAAAAAACTTTACATACCAAAATGAGCCCATAAATTGCTGGGAGTAGTAGTATACATTTAAGGGCGGGGCTCTAAAACAGTGCAACGTGACAGACATTGCTACAGTGGGTAGGACAGAGTGACGGCTCTTCAGACTGTTTCAGACATCAGACTGTTTAAAAAAAGTTCAAATAGGGGCCTCCGAGTGGCGCAGTGGTAAAGCGCTCGCCCTGTCATCTGGAGATCGCGAGTTCGATTCCCGGGTGATGCTGTAACCTCTCGCAGCCGGAGGTCTAGAGAGAGCTGATTGGCCGAGCTCTCTCAGAGGGGAGGGATGAGAGGTACTTAGTGCTCACACACTAATCACGGCTCTACAGCCAATCAGGGGCGTCTGTGAGCTCACGCAAGCGGAGGGAGCAGTGTGTTACTCCGCCGAGTGTGTTACTCCGCCCCCAACGGTGCGTGAGCGAGCAGTTCGAAAAGATGCGGTCGGCTGGTGTCATGTGGTTCGAAGGAAACATGTGATAGTCCTCGCCCTCCCGGCTGAGTAGTAGTAGTAGCGTAATGTGGAGCCCCCTAGTGACGGGGAGGAATTAGACACGACTAAATTAGGGAGAAAGGTGAAAGACATGTCTTGTTAAAGGTTCTGAAAGCCCTGGTGTTTGTTTAGATTGTTAACTTGTGTATTTTCTGTGTTTTGTTTTTACTGTCATCTCTTTTTAGACTTGCTGAATGTTCGAGGTTTGTCTGTGGACTGGTTGTCCAGGAACCTGTACTGGATGAGCTCAGATGGTGACGAGACTCAAATTAACGTCGCTCGTCTAGACGGGTCGCTCAGAACCACCGTGGTTCACGGCATCGACAAGCCAAAGTGCCTCGTCCTGCACCCAGCAAAAGGGTAACCTTCACATCTGTATAAACATTGAGGGGTTTGAGTGTGTGTGAATATGTGTGTTTGTTGGGGGGGGGGGGGCTCTTACGCTGCTCCATTCAGGGGTAATAACAAGAGAAATGAAGAGAAATAAGTGGAGGTGTAAAGAGTACAGTCTATAAGTCTGTGATATAATTATAATTTATTCTGTTTTGTAATGAAATGTCATAGATCTACAGTGTGAGTGTGGATGTTCACCCACGGTGACGGATTTACACTCAAGTCCCATAGTGCACTTCATACACACCAGGACACACACACACATACATACACACACACAAACACACACACATACACACACACACACACACACACGTACACACACATACACACACACACACGTACACACACACACATATACTCAAACACACACACACACGTACACACACACACACATATACACGCACATGCAAACACACACACACACGTACACACACACACACACACACACACACACACACGTACACACACACCCACACACACACACACACACACATATACATACATACACATACACACACGTACACACACACACACACACCCACACCCACACACACACATACACACACACACACACACACACATACACATACACACACACACTATACAATTAGTTACTTAGTGTCAGAGTGGCTGCACACACGTTTCTGAGATAATTACTGAATCAAGCTCTTTAATATATGTGAGTGTGTGAGTGCTGAGACAGACTTAATAAGACACACACACACACACACACACACACACACACACACACACACACACACACACACACACACACAGTCATTAGGAAGCCCTTAATCAGCCAGTCCTGTGTTAGCGTTTATCTTCTCCCTGCTCCTCATGTTCTAAGCCCCTCCCTCCTGATGTGTGTGGAGCAGATTCTGATCCAGATAGAAAAGTCAGATGGATTTGTTTCTTTAAATAACTAAACCCTGCCGACACCCTCGTTCTCCGCCTTGTTTGCGTTTCCCTGGCATCAGCCGTGCCACACTGAACCGCAGTCACAGCACTAAACACAATCACTGGCTAAAAGTGAGTAAAAGCACTTCGGGCAGAACGTCCGAGTGAAATAAATCACCAGGACGAGCGCACTCTCCTGACTCCAGGTTAAAACACAACGTAAAAGCCATGACATCAACCTTTTACTTTTCAGTGTGCTGTCTCCTGAAGTGGGAGTGTCCTCACACCTGGGCTGAGTGTTAGCCTGATCAGTTCGACACGCAGGTTACACAGTTTAATCATCATAGTACAAAATGAAATGTTACAGTCGGGCCTCTTTCCTGAGTGAGTGATAAAAATAGCCTGCGTCCACTTCAACAAAAACAGTAAAAAGAAAATGCTGTTGTTGTGCCTCATATTGCTCTTGAATGTAACAATGGAGTACTGATTATTTAATTTTAAGATTTAATTTAAACACTAGGCATCCTAAATGCTGTTTCATTGAAAGTGATGGGCGAGCGTTCCCCGCTTTAAGCATTCTTTAAGATCTAAAAGTAATAAATAAAATGTGCTGCAGGGTGGTGCTCCGCCTTCCCTCACCTCCTCACTAAAGCTGGTAATAACTTCTCCGTCTCGTACACGCTGTACAACAGGATGTCCACTAGCCTATAGATAATTTGTAGAAGAAATTAATTTGTTATTGTAAAGCTGATAATGCGGGCCGATCCGGATGCAGACGCGAGGTCGAGGAGGAGGTCGAGGGTGAGCAGCGTACTACAGCACTGAGCATGTGCATTGCCCACGGTGTCCACGCTCCTGTCGTCTGGTCTGAGTCTGCGGTAGGACACAGTGAGACAGGAATCATGAGTGAGCAGCCAGGATATGTTACTCACCGGTCTGGCCTTCTGTAGTCCTTTTACGATGATGATGCTGATGCTGATGATGGCAGCAGAACGCTGAGGGGAAATGCAGTGGTGGAGCTGGCCTTGGTGCTGAACGTGTGCTTTTTCATCTGTTTTAAATGTGGAGCGTGTGATTGAATAAAGGCGTGAGTCGTAGGCCCGCCTCCTCTGTTATTAAATAATGAATTTGTTGTTCTTTTTCCTTCGGATGATGTGCAGTATGTGGTGTTGACCGAGTTACTTTTATAAAACTCATCTCCTACACTTTCATCAGGGTTGCTCTAGATCGTTAACATGTAGTCGTTAGCGCAGCAATGAATCCCTGCAGCGTCACACTGATGTGTCTGAGTGCAGATGTAGAAATGTGGCTCTCTCTGTCTGAGAGCTTCAGTCTTATTGTTGCACGAAACAACATTCCACTGGAAATTGCTGCGTGAACTTCAGCTCTAATTGAAAGTTCTAATTTAACCTGAATGCACTTTAATCTTCCTAAGGAGCTTCACTTCATCTCAGGCTTCTGCTAAAAACACTTTTAACATGACACAGCGTCCACAAATGTAAAGAACGAACTAGAGCACCGTGCTCGGACGGTTGTCTATATAATCTGAACTGGACTACACTGTGTGTGTGCGTGTGTGTGTGTGTGTGTGTGTGTTGTGGTGGTTTTGCAGGAAAATGTACTGGACTGATGGAAACGCCATAAACATGGCCAACATGGACGGCACCAACAGCAAGATCCTGCACCAGAACCAGAAAGATCCAGTCGGTAAAGTCCTGTTCATCTCTAGAGCGTTTATACAGAACATTCCGGGTGTGTGTGTTATTTAGGGACGGGGTTACAGTTCAGCCTCATGACTAAAGATTAATGCATATAGATGACGCAGGTAATCAGGTAAAGGTCAGGACTAGTGAGGGAGTGTGGGACGTTGTAGATCTACCTGAAGCTCAACTCTAACATCTGCTGCATCAGCAAGAGCTGAGCTTAATTCACTGTCCATGTAATGGAGATAAATCACACCGCTAATGCTTCTGGGCACAACAGCACTGAGCCCATGTGCATCTTACCCTTCATTATACATTTATTTATTTATTTATTTATTTATTATCCTAAAATAAATGCAGGGAGATCCTGAGGAGTGTTCCGGTTCTAATCACTTCTGAAGATGAAAAAATCTCTCAAATATATAAAGAGCACACACACACACACACACACACACACACACACACACGATAGGTTAGCCTGCTCTTGACAGAGCTTTTGTTTCACACTTCCTGAATGCTGAGACGTCACGTCACGTGTGTCAGACACGGGATTCCAGATCTCCATAAACAGTTAGCTCAAATAGTTAGCGTGTCCAGGAAGAAGACAAAGCTGAGGACAAAGCCAACAAGGTGAAGATAAAAGCTGTGGAACTGTTTAACTGGAAATGAGGACCGAATCAGAGTGAAACAGATATACACACTATATTGCCAAAAGTATTCGCTCCCCTGCCTTCACACACATATTAAGTTTTTCTGTGGGGTTGAGGTCAGCACTCTGTGCAGGACAGTCAAGCTCCTCCGCACCAAACTCGCTCGTCCATGTCTCTATGGACCGCAGTTTGTGTGCTGGTGCGCAGTCACGTTGGAACAGGAAGGGGCCGTCCCCAAACTTTCCTCACAAAGTTGGGAGCATGAAATTGTCCAAAATGTCTCTGTGAAGCATTAAGAGTTCCTCTCACTGGATCTAAGGCAACTCCTGAAGAACAACCCCACACCAGTTCCAACATGAACTTGACTGTCCTGCACAGAGTCCTGACCTGGAGTCCTGGATGAATTGGGGCGGAGATTGTGAGCCACGCCTTCTCATCCAACATCTGTGTTTGACCTCACAAATGTGCTTCTGGAAGAACAGTCAAGAACCCCCATAAACACACTCCTAACCCGTGTGTAAAGCCTTCAGAGAAGAGCTGAAGCTGTTATAGCTGCAAAGGGGGCGGAGCCAACATCATATTAAACCCCAGGGATTAAGAATCGGATGTTACTCAAGTTCACATGCAGTCGGGCGAATACTTTTGGCAATATAGTGTGTGTATGTGTGTGTGTGTGTGTGTGTGTGTGTGTGTGTGTGTGTGGAGGACAGAATGTTATGACCAAATAAGGACATGTGTTTTGTGTCTGTCAGATTCGTTAAATATAAATTTAATCACTCAGCCTGTATTTCTCATGTGTTTATATAGTTGTGAGTAAATGTCCTGTATTTGTGCTGTGTGTGTGTGTGCTGTGTGTGTGTGTGCTGTCTGTGTGTGTGTGTGTGTGTGTGTGTGTGTGTGTGTGTGTGTGTGTGTGTTGCAGGTCTGTCTGTAGATTACTCCTCTAGCAGACTCTACTGGATCAGTTCCGGAAACGGGACCATTAATAGGTGTAACCTGGATGGGAGTGGCCTGGAGGTGATTGACAGCTTAAAGAAGGAGCTGATGAAGGCCACAGCGCTGGGGATTATGGGTAAGGGTCAGGAATACTGCAGTATTGTGTGTTCTGATTGGTTAAAGGCTGAGAATGTGAAACAAGTGTAGAGGTGTTGTTTTTTAAGTTCATAAATTTTTTCTTGAGGAAGGTCTCTGATCAGGAGGTGCAGTAAGAGGTCGGGGTTCTGATGGTTAATTTTCTTTCCTTTTATTCCCCGGTGTTTGTGCGCGAGGCTGCGTCTGAGAGTGGTGTTCTGAGTTGAAGTCCATATGGTTTCTCACTACACAGATTGCACATGTCAAAGAAATGAAGATTTCTGTCTATTTATTAAGTCAGAACGCAGATCTTGTTTAGTTCAGACGGAGGCGTGCTGCAGCTCATCAGCACGCACACACACACACACACGCACACACACACACACACACACACCCTGAGCGGGTACTCGTTAACTCCCTGACACAGCCCTGCTTTTACACCACCGGTTAAATAATAATCACACACACACACACACACACACACACACACACACACACACACACACACACACACACACACCTCAGGAACGTCCTGTGGGATTTACACACACTCCCAGACAGAATGTGGGTGAAGTCTCACACACAGATGGTGTTAGAGGGATAAAATAGAATCTGCTCAGGATTTTAAGTCGTGATTATTGTTCCAGTTTACAGTCTGGTTTATTAACAACTTTATCTGAAGTTAATTTCTGATCTCAAAAAGGAAAGTCAAGAAAATTAGGAAGTAATTCATTCTGGGTAAATTACAGTCATGTCCTCAGAGTGTGTTCATACTCCACACGAGTGTGTGTTTGTGTGTGTATTTCAGCCCCAGCTGTTTGTCCAGCCCTCAGGGGTGGGGGGGAGGGGAGGGGAGGGGGGGGATGCGTGACTCAGTCAGAGTTTTGGGGTACTGATCAGAAGGGCAGCGCCACCTGGCTTCCACTGCTGAGCCCTTGAGCGAGGCCCTTCACCCTGTCTGCTCCAGGGGGCGCTGTGTCCTGGCTGACCCCAGCTTCATAACTGGGATATGCAAAAAAATAATTATTTCACTGTGCTGTAAGGGTCATGTGACAAAGCACTGAATAATTATATTATTAATATGATAATAATGCATTAATTTATACCTCAAACTCCCTCTGTTTCACTCCTCATCCTAATGCTCCGTTTCAGTGTTTATGTAAATGAGCTCGGGCTGAGCCACGCCCCCCGACCCCCATCCCCCTCCGCCCCTCGACCCCTAACCCTCCAGAGAGCATCAGAGCTTTAAAGGGGAGGTGGATGGCTTAGGGCACACACACACACACACACACACACACACACTATATAAATATGAAAAAAATAAATAAATAAATAAAGCATATTTATTGCAGCAGTTAATGAACGATGTTTATGAACACTAATAAAACTATCCACAACCTCTTTTAAAAGTAATGTGCAGATGTTTCTGTGGCCAAGTGGAATTAAAACGTCTGCCAGATTCACTTAAAGCTTCGCTGACTTTGCTGATAAACTCCAATCACATTTAGCCACGCCCACATAAACGGCTCCATAGACTCACATCATGGTGTGTGTGTGTGTGTGTGTGTGTGTGTGTGTGTGTGTGTGTGTGTGTGTGTGTGTGTGTGTGTGCTAAACCTGATATACAATACTACAGCTCAGCCACTGCAGCGCCACAGCTATAGAAGACACAAACACTCCTTAAATAGGGAGCCATTACTTTTGGTCTGATCCTATTTCTAGTTCTGAAGATTTGTGGATTAGTTGAGGAATCTCTTTCTGTCGTGTCTGTTTATGAGTTTCACACACCGTTCATCGTTCAATCGGTCTAAAGAGTTGAGCGCGCGTGCGTTAGCGTGACTCGGACGCGGTGTGGAAGCAGCACATCTCAGAGGGGTTTAGGATGAGATCCTGGATCAGCGCTGCGGCTGGTGGACGAGTGAAGAAGAAGAGGAGCTGCTCTCAGAAATCACTACAGGAGTGAGCGAGCGAGCGACGTCGGCTGATTTCTCACGCAGCACACGCGTGGTTGTTTAGAGGATTGACGCTAATCAGCGCTCGAGCGCAGCAGCTGTTTCTGCTGATGGAGATCATGGGATAAGGACACCTGGCTTGACTGGAAGCATCTGTTGCAGTGAAATGAAATTACCCTTCCTCCTACGTCCCTCACCTCCTCCTCTATATTTAACCCAGTGCTGCAGGTGGAGGAAATGAAGCGCAGCTGAGGTCCGTCACCTGCTTTACATTCATCTCTAATCCTTAATCTCATCCTCCTCAGTGTTCACTTCCTGCTCCATCCGTCCAGAACGTCTCCTCATCTCCACCGCATACCGTCGGAATTAATGCTCACTCCTTATCCTGCTGATGGATTCTGCATGCTGATTGGTCAGAAGGTGTTGATTAATTCTCTGTAACGTGGTTTATGACCCCTCAGGTATTACATCATCCCTGACACTCGCGCCTCTGTTTCATTACTTATCCAAATGGACCGTTTCAGTGTTTATGTAAATGATGGGCTGTTATTTGGCTTGTTAAACCCTTGGCAAATACAAAACTGGAAAAAGAACACAAAGCAGTTTTTGTTTGTTCAGACACACACCCACACACCCACACACACACACTGGAGGTCTGTCTGGACGTCTAAACATGACCGGAATATGAAAAAAAAAAAAAAGACTCCCTTTAACAAGAATGAAGTGTGACTGGTGAGGTGTTTTAGCTGTTAATAATGTAAATGATAACAGACTCTAACTTATAACTAGAAATGGACAAGGACGGGAGAAGAGTCTTAATAAATGAAAAGCATATAATAGTAAGTGATAATGCTGCAATGCTTTGTCAAGCCTAGGAGAGAAATACAGGGCCGCTCTTCAAGTCTGTTGGTAGAAAGATTATTTTTGGGCTGCTTTGACCCCATCATTAGGGGCATACGGTTAGTTATTGAGGCCAGGGCCACTGAGAGCAGCGCTGCCTTTACAGAGTTTCACTCGAATAATTCAGGGTTAAGTGTCTCACCTGAGGGCACAAAGCTCTCCGATTGAGGACAGTCTCTGACACAAGGTCACTTTCTGCCTCTCGTTCTCACACACTCACTCACACACACACACACACACACACATACTCACTCACTCACTCACTCACACACACACACACACTCTCTCTCTCTCACACACACACACACACAAACACACACAAACAGTAATTAGCTGTAAATATCGAGGCATTTACTTTGAATAGTTTCAGGACAGATGTGCGTCAGATCGCTGCTTCTCATTTCTTTTAAATCATCAGCCAACAATTAAATTAAAAACCCTCTCGTCTTCCTCAGAGTCTGTGTGTAGCCTTGATTCCAGGAACGCTGATTCCTCGCAGGGTGCTTTATCATGTTCGTATGAAGCTCATTTTGATGTCTGCCTTCACTCCGGCTCCTGCTCTATACGCCCCTCGGCTCTGTATTATCACACTTTTTTGGAGACTTTAATCTGTTAAGAGAAATCCAAGCAGACTGTCGGTGTGATGGTATCAGACAGGGTGGAATTAATGAAGCAATGGACGCTCTGTGCTGTCATTTCTCTCTCCATCTCTCTCCCTGTCTCTCTCTCCCTGTCTCCGTCTCTCTCGCTGTCTGTCTCTCTGTCTCTCTCCCCTCTCTCTCTCTCTCTCTCTCTCTCTCTGTCTCTCTCCCTCTCTCTGTTTATGCTCCTCGTTTAAGAAGATGTGGCTTGCTGTCAGTGTGAGCAGCTTCTCATTAAAGGCGATAGTGAAACAGATACTGCGTTATTACTGTGGTGTTTAAACTATGATACGAGCACTAATGTACTGCCCTCTGATCAGTTTCAGCTTATTATTGCCGCCTCGGGTGATGTTTACTGCTGGGCTGATGAACAGATTTCTGTTTGCGTGTCGATTCTGGAAGAAGCCAGTTGTTTCATATAATTTCTTGCAGTATGGGATGTGAAGCATAGAACAGCTCATAATTTGGTAACATAATGTGCCACCATCCATCCCTCCATCTAGGAACCTCTGTGGTCCAACTAGAGACTGTGAAGGCCAATGGGGATCATGGTATTTACTCCTATTTTGTACGACCGTGGTAGGACCTCCGGTCAACACTCACACAGCCATTCACACACTACGGGTAATTTGGGAACGCCGTTTCTGCATGTCTTTGGATTGTGGGAGGAAACCGGGGTACCCAGAGGAACCCCACCAAGCACAGAGAGGACATGCAAACTCCATGCACACAGACCCCACACGGGAATCGAACCTATGAGCTGGAGGTGCAGGGCGACAGTGCTATCCACTGAGCCACCGTACAATACACTACATTTGCTACATGTCAGTGACTGAGTCTGGACCAACACCTGTTTACTTCTCATCAGCTGATACATACAACATCACTCATGACTGTAACAGCCCAACCACTAGGGGGTGGGGGCACTTATTAATAGTAAGAAAACATTCACTTTAAAAAAAGCTTGGGTGGAGCGAAGGGTGGAACCTGGAGTGTGGGGTGGGGTGCGGGGTCGGGGTGGAGCGCGGGGTGTGGGGGGTGGGGTGGGGTATTTCATCATGTTTATTTTAGCTGGTAATGATAAATTTTAAACATCAATTCAGCACAGAGATTTGCCATTTCATTGCAGGTTTATTTAATTTTCTTTCTTTTTTCCAGCTGTAAATATTTCATAGGCCAAATTATTTTGACGCAAAACACAAAACAATCACGTATTTCACTTTCATACATTAAATTCTTGTGTGTGTGTGTGTGTGTGTGTGTGTGAGTGAGTAGAAGACTGCTCTTTTTCTCATTTATTTGAATGATAATTCATAGCAGTGAACTCCAGTCTTAAAACACAGAGCACCCTGCAGGACACCGAGCTGTGCTCTGACATCAATCTTTCTATCCCTCTACCTCTACCTCTCTCCGTCTCGTAATTCATCCTCAGTTCTCACATTCCTTTGTATTTCCATGGTAAAGCTCTCTCTCTCTCTCTCTCTCTCTCTCTCTCTCTCTCTCTCTCTCCCCATGTTATCTGATTGTTGTCTGCATTGGTTTAATATTAATATCTCATTTACATCATTTGACTTTTCTCCTGAGTAATTGAACAAGGACAGAGATTATTATACATTATTAATACATTATTTCTTTTATCTTTCAATTTTGCAAATCAGAAATGTTAAAAAACATTCAAATATGGATGAAATGGAAAAGCAGGAGGTCAGAGAGTATGTATTCTTCAGGAGAAATCAGGACAGTGGTGTATTCCTTTAGGAACTGGGATAGGAAATATATTGGGGAGTCCATGATACCACAAGTACTCATGAGAAAACTAGAATTTAGAACTCCTGTGTAGTAACATATCATTCAGAACCCGGTGTAGTGGGGAATAATTCAAAAACCGGGTGGAGTGTGATATCATTCAGAACCTTGTCAGGCTAACACACTTGATGAGTACAGTCAAACCTTGGTTTACGAGCATAATTCGTTCCAAAAGCGTGCTTGTAATCCAAAACACTCTTAAACCAAAGCATGCTTTCTCATAGGAAATAATGCAAACTCAGATAATTCGTTCCACAAGCAAAAAATATTTATTATAAAATTATCCAATATATACAAAATATAGGAAAAAAATTTAACCAAAGTAACCAGCACTTTTAAAATTAAAATAAAACAAAAATAAGCTGCACTTTTAATGTAAAAATCTAATAAATAAAATACTGTAAATAAAACCAAGACTTTCACGATCACTATTTACTCATCACTGCTGTAACTCTTACCAGGAACCTATCTAATAACACCTGCTTTTGCCTCCTTTTGAGAATCTCACGGAAATGGGACATTGCATTGTCATTAAACAGATTGATTGTGCGCACTGCTACAGCCTTATTTGGATGGTGATTTTCCCACATTTTACACACCTCCTTAATCTCACTGGAAGTTAGGAATGCCTCTGTCTTTTTCTCCTTCTCCTCTGATGAGATCTCCTCCATAACCTCTTGTTGTTGCTCACGATGCAGATCCATCAGTTCGTCGGTGGTCAGCTCCTGGCTATGTTCCTCCACCAGCTCTTCAATGTCATCCTCATTCACCTCCAGTCCCATAGTCTTTCCTAAGGACACAATTTCATCTACAACTGCTGACTTTTGTTCATGAGAAAACCCCTCAGGGTCATGTCCAAGAATGCAATCAGGCCACAGATTTTTCCAATTAAGGGTTCTCTTGGTAACCCCATCCCAGGCTTTATCAATGATTTTGAGGCAATGCACGATGTGAAAATGATCTTTCCAAAACTCTCTGAGGGTAAGGTTTGTTCCTTCTGTCACTTCAAAGCATCGCTGAAACAAAGCTTTGGTGTAAAGTTTTTTAAAGTTTGAAATGACCTGCTGATCCATAGGTGGGAGTAGTGGAGTGGTGTTGGGAGGAAGGAACTTGACTTGAACTCAGATTCCTTCAGTAAGTCGTCCTCAAGGCCTGGAGGATGGGCAGGAGCATTATCCATAACCAGCAAGACTTTGAGTGGCAGATTTTTTTCTAAAAGATAGTTTTTCACTGCAGGACCAAAAACCTCGTTGATCCACTCCACAAACAGGATACGAGTGACCCAAGCCTTGCTGTTGGACCTCCACATAACATTTAACTGACTCTTCTGCACTTTACATTTTTTTAAAGGCTCGTGGATTTTCCGAATGATACACAAGCAGGGGCTTGATTTTTAAATCCCCGCTTGCATTAGCACAAAACAATAGCGTGAGTCGGTCTTTCATGGGCTTGTGACCCGGCAATGCATGCTTTTCTGCTGTAATTCTCTTTGGCATTTTCTTCCAAAACAGCCCGGTCTCGTCGCAGTTAAAAACCTGCTGCGGCAGGTAACACTCAGAAACCATGAGCTCATGAAATTCGGAAACGAACGCGTCGGCTGCTTTAGCGTCTGAACTCGCAGCCTCTCCGTGCCGCACAAAACTGTGGATGCCACTTCTCTCTTAAAATTATCAAACCAGCCCCTGCTCGCCTTAAAGCCCTCTACATTTTCTGTCGACGTACCTGGCAGTTTGCTTACGAGTTCGGCGTACAAGTTCTTTGCCTTTTCGCAGATAAGTTGCTCAGTCACGGTATCACCGGCGAGCTGCTTCTCATTTATCCACACAAGAAGCAACTTTTCTGCATCATCCAATAGACGTGGCCGCTGCTTTGATATCCGCGTGACTCCTTTTGCTGCATCTAGTCCGGCTATTTCTTTTTTTTGCTTTAATATTGTGCATATCGTTGACGTAGACTTTTCATAAAATCTTGCGAGGTCGGCCACTCGCGTACCTTGCTCGCGCTTCTTAATGATTTCTTCCAGCGTGATCATCTCCTTCTTTTTACCACCTTCCTTTTGCAACTTTTTCTTCGCAGGGTGCCATTGTTGCAGTACACTAAAGTACTAAAGCGCAGTAAAGACAGAAAAATAAATAAAACACTTTAAAAGTAAATAAAAAATGCTTTACGCGCTCACGCGGTCACAGCGGTGTTGTAAACAGCATACACGCTCTCGGATGTTTACAACTCGATTGCCCACAATCTGCAGTGTGAGAAAGTGAATAGCCATTGGTTCAGTTGTGATGACGTGCGCTCGGCATCAAAACAGGAACCGCATGTGTGCACTTCTTGTTTTGCTGCCAAGTGCACGTAAAAACAAGAAAAACAAGACGCGCATGCATGCCACATGATTTTTAATGATATTTGGCGCTCGTAAACTAAAACTTGCTCGTTTTTCAAGTCAAAATTTATTAAAAATCTTTGCTCGTCTTCCGAAACCCTCGTAAACCGTGTTACTCATAATCCGAGGTTCCACTGTATTTTAAATTCTGTGTTATTTGAGTTTTGTGACCCATGTCCTGACTCTTTCTGTCTGATTTTTTGATCAGGAAGTAAACTGTGGTGGGCGGATGACGTTTTGGCTCAGATCGGCACAGTGAGGAAGAAGGACGGACAAAACATGGCGGTTCTGCGGACCAAGACCTCAGGAGTGGTTCAGATCAGGGTATACGACAAAGATGGACAAAAAGGTAACACAGCTTCGGACGGAGGCATCAGCAGGCCTGGGCTTAGCTCTTAATGACTGATCTCACCGACTTAATGTCGGGTTCGATCGATCATTTGCGTTAATATCAAACCTAAAACACGTTCCTGTACCCTTTAACAAGGCTCATTACTAACGTATCACCTGATGTGACTGGAGATGATTTGTTTTAGCTCCATTATTCTCCACTGCAGGGACAGACAGCATTATTGTCTTCTGTACAAAGTGCTTTCTCAGTTTAAGCGCTGCCCGTCTCCGCTCTTTAGCGAGCCGCTGCTGATCCTGAGATTCATCAATAACCCAGACAGGTTCATTAGCTACACTGGCCCTGATCCTTTTAATGCTACATTAAGATAAAAAATGACAATTAAGTGGTTTTTAAGGTAAATGTTTCTTTTTGCTGGTCCGTCAGATTTGTGCGAAGTAGTCAGCGGCATTAATCTCAGTGACACAGAACACAGGGGAGTAAAAGGATTCGCTCATTACTCTACTTCAAACGGAATAACTGGGTGTCTCTGTCAAGGAGCGACGTAAATCTGCTTTCTTTTTTTTGTGCTTAAGTAAGGTTGTGTGAGAAGGAGAGTGTGTGTGTGTGTGTGTGTGTGTGTGTGTAAGTGTTAGAGCTCTGCTTAATGGTCTCCTGGGTTTACAGCCTCATGTAATGCACCACTGAACAAAAGTGTAAAATTAATTGGCTGGATTTAGACTCAAATCACAATGACAATGTGTGTGTGTGTGTGTGTGTGTGTGCGCGCGTGTGCTGCGTCCTCAGGTAAAAATGTGTGTGTGCTGAATAACGGCGGATGTTCTCAGCTCTGCCTGCCCACCTCGGAGAACACTCGTACCTGTTCCTGTACGACAGGGTACAGTCTGACGGCGGATCGCTCCACCTGTCGAGGTGAACCCGGCACCGCACATTAAACTCACCTGTTCATCAGGTCACTCAGTTCACACCAAAACATCTGCTTTAAGACATTCAATCTCTCCAAACTGCTGTTTGATCCTTGTCTGGTTCACAGGAGTGGAATCCTTCCTGATTTATTCCTCCAGCGATGGGATCCGGGGCGTGTCCTTGGACCCCAGCGATCATTCCGACACTTTAATTCCCGTATCGGGAACGCAGTTAGCAGCAGGACTGGACTTCCACGCAGGTGAGGAGCTTCCCTAGCCCTAACTTTATTCTAACCGACTCACTCAGGAGTGAAATTACTGCTCCCAGGCTCCCTTAGAGTGATCTCTTACTGAAGATTCTCTTATTACGAGTCATTAATCTAAAGTGCCAGACGAGGGCATTAAAACCTGTAGCGGGGGTGTAATAGCGGAGGATGCAGCTAGTCCACGGGATTGGAATTACATTTAGACCAGCTCTTAACTCGCTACTCATCCAACACAGCTACAGATCAATCTAACAGGTGAATGAATGAATGAATTCATGAATTAACTTTACTTGAAGTTCAGTCACATCTGTCATATATTCATTGTTTAAAAAAAATAGTAAAAACTTATTTTGATATAGTTTTATTTTTGCGGTCATATCCCACATCCTTACCTCTAACATGGATCGGACCCGGCCTGTATTAACCACCGCCGTCATGACACGCGTCACTAACGCAGTGCCGAAGTCTAAGTGAGACGCGAGTTGGAATCAGAGTTGCTGCACTGAGAGGGGTGGGGTTCAGTCTGCAGTGCAGGAGTGTTAATGTTAAGTGAAAAAAGAAATACAAATAATTACAGTAGCGCCCTTTGAAATGTATCTATAGTAACCGCGGTGTGATGCTAGCATGGTGGTGTGTTAGCGCAGTGTGATAGTACAATTTACTATAATAAAGACGGGTGGCAGCACGGTGGCGTAGTGGTTAGGGAACGCGCGAGCGAGTGGGTGGGTGCGTGTGTGTGTGCGTGCGTGTGTGTGTGTGTGCGTGTGCGTGTGTGTGTGTGTGTGTGCTCATTGTTCCTTGGCCGTGTTTGTGGAGTGTTGAATCCTGCTTTGAGAAAGTGTGAAGAGGTTTTTGTAAAAAACAGACTTTAAGTAAACTAAAAAAAGAGAAAACAAATACATGCAGACGTTTCAGATAATCCAAACAGTCCACAGTTCAAACATTCTCTTTCTTTCTTTCTTTCTTTCTCTCTCTCCCTTTAACGTACTTTCCTTGCACACTGTACAGGACATTTTTATTTTTTATTTATAACAGAGCTTTGTAATAATACACTGTTGCACTTCTAATAAAGTCAATCTGTTCTAGCAACTTCTAGAACGTTTAAAGCTTTAATGAAGAGTCTCTGTGGTCTGATGTTTTATTTAGGAAATGACACACTGTACTGGACTGACCTGGGGTCCAATAAAATCTCCAGAGCCACTCGAGATCAGACGTGGAGGGAGGACGTGATAAACACCGGCATCGTCCGTGCTGAGGGAGTCGCAGTGGACTGGATCGCAGGTACAGGGGGGATTCAGGGAGTGATGGACAGAGGGAGGGACAGAGCGAGGGATGGACAGAGACTGAGGGACAGAGGGAGGGAGAGACAGAGGGAGGGAGGGACAGAGGGATGGAGAGACAGATGGAGGGAGTGACAGAGCGAGGGATGGACAGAGACTGAGGGACAGAGCGAGGGATGGACAGAGACTGAGGGACAGAGGGAGTGAGGGACAGAAGGAGGGAGGGGGGGAGAAACAGAGGGAGGGAGGGAGGGAGGGAGAGACAGAGGGGTGGACAGAGGGAGGGAGAGACAGAGGGAGGGATGGATGGAGAGTGATCGCATGGTGTCGCTGCTTTAGGTAACGTGTACTGGACGGATCACGGTTCTGATCTTATCGAGGTATTGCGGGTGAACACTGCGTTCCGGGCCGTGATCATCTCCGAGGGACTCGATCAGCCTCGAGCCGTCGCCGTGCAGCCGCTGGAAGGGTGCGTACTGTTTTTACTGGTGTTACTGGTGACATTGTTAAACTTCACTCCCTTATCTTTGTGAACTTCAGCAGCACCTCCCCAGCAGCACCTCCCCAGCAGCACACTTACACTTCACTGTGTTCTGAGTGCAGTGATGAGGAGATTACACAGGAGACCTCACACACTGCTAACAGGCTTTTGTACTTTAGATAAATCAGGATCGGCTTTTTAACCTCATTATATTCTTCCGATTCAGCTTCCTGGTCTGGACAGAAACGGGACAATCGCCGAAAATCAGCAGATCTCGTCTGGACGGGTCGGACCGGACGGTCCTCGTCAACTCCGAACTGATCTGGCCCAGTGGCATCGCCATCGACTATCAGGTGCGACTACACACGCTCCTTGTTCTTCTGTAACTGCAGTTCCGACTTTGACCTGTAGGAGTTGTGTGAGGTCTGTGAGCAGGGCTGAAAGGTTTTAGCCTCCCTGCAGACGGTAGCTGTGTAACTCTCACACTGTGGGGTCCTGAACATATCAGAGTGCCTCCCTACTGAGCTGAAATTAGTCTTAAAATTGTTTTTCAGGAGAATAAATTATACTGGTGCGATGCGCGTACACACAGGATTGAGAGAATCAACCTGGACAGCGGCAAGGAGCGAGAGATTATCCTGAAAGACAACAACGCAGATCTTTTTACCATCGCTGTGTACGGAGCGTACCTCTACTGGACTGACAGGTCATTTATTTCCCCATAAACCACACACACACACACACTCACACACACGTCTCATACAGCAGCCTGGAAATATGCAGATTACTTTTATATATATATATATATATATATATATATATATATATATATATATATGAAGAGATCAAAGACAATACTGCTACATGTCCGTGTGATAGATACATAAACAATAGGGTGCACATACTTTAAAGCCTGGCCTTTAATTGATTGGTGTGTTTAATGAAGCTCTTCAGTAGAATCGTATTTTATAATTTCATGGCAGTACAATACATTAAACACATGTCTGGTGTTTGAAGTAAAGGATGAATCTGGTGTTAGAGCTGCGCTGTGCTGCTGTTTGTTCTCAGTATTCTGTTCCCCCACGTTCCCCAGGTCTCACTCGAACGGCTCGATTCGACGTGGCTCTAAAAACAACGCCTCTGACGGCGTGACGCTGCGCAGCAGTCTGGGGAAAGGCCTGAGAGATGTGAAGGTGTTCAGCCGAGAGCGCGAGAAAGGTTACGTTTTTACCAAACACACACACACACGCACACACACACACACACCTGCATCCTGAATGTTCCACTTCCAGTGTGTTGTAATTATGAAGTTACCGTGTGCGGCTGAGTGAAGAGACTCCGAGCGTAATGAACATCGGCCCGAGGCGCTTAGAGAATTATTCATCAGATCTTATCCAGGATTGAAGGTCAGAGCACCAGCGGAGAATTTAATCTCTAATCAGTTTCTGCTCAACGGGCAGCGCAAACAGGAAGACTAGTCAGAAAACTTAAACCATGGAAACTCGTAAACTAGAGGAAGTGAGAAGTGGAGTTAGAAGATCGAGTCCTGCAGGAGAAGATCCATAAGTGAGGGAGTCCACATTAGAAAACTAACATTAGGACGCTGGAGAGTCGTAACTAATATACAGCAAGTATAAAGTACAAAGGCAAGACACTGTGTACATCCATCCAGAGAGATAGAAAAGTCCACCTGGAAAACTACAGGAAATAGACAAGCTAGTGAGAGAGAGAGAGGGGGGGGGGTGAGGGGGGGGTGAGAGGGGGGGAGTGAGAGAGGGGGAGAGATGGGGGAGAGAGTGAGAGAGGGGAGTGAGAGGGGGGAGTGAGAGTGAGAGGGGGGAGTGAGAGAGGGTGGGGAGAGAGGGGGGGAGAGAGGGGGGAGAGATGTGGAGAGAGAGGGGTAGGGGGGAGCGGAGGGGAGCGGAGTGAGAGAGGGGGGAGAGAGGGAAAGGGGGGGGGGGGGCTAGGGAGGGGGGGGGAGGGGGAGAGAGAGTGGGGGAGGAAACCGAAACCTATTATTGTAACCTAATTAAACTGAGCTAGTTAGCTAGAAGACACAAGAGCTAGGAAGAATATGAATATGTCAGGATACTGTTTTAGTTTTTAAGAGACTGTGTGTGTGTGTGTGTGTGTGTGTGTGTACATTGTGTTCAGAACAGTCCCTTTCTTTAACACAACGCCCCTCATTTATCACGTGTAAAAAACAAGTGTTAAAAATAATAGACACTGTGCTCAGGTGGGACTGTACAGGGTGTATACGGTAGCGAGGGAATAAACACACACACACACACACACACACACACACACACACACACATGGGGTGATTAATGATCACACTCACACCCTCGTTTCCTTCTGCTTAGCAGATTAAAAAACCTGATGATGTAATGCGCGGCCTGTGCTTAATCATCTAATTGAGATTCGCTGCATTCGATCAGGAAACAAGCAGGAAATAAAAATCCACTGAGAGGAAAGAGCTGAGATGTTTCCACCAGGGGCTCGGACTGAACTTCAGAGGAGAGTCTGTGGCATGCGGGGGAAGGGGGGGAGGGGGGTGTAAACCGATGGTGATCTGCGTGTGGCTGCATGACTGCGACCTGGTGATGAAGGTGAAATGCAGGTTCAGACGTCAGCTTTGGGACACAGAGAGCTGAGGCGGTGCAGGAGGAGGACGTCTGTGTATTGTGTTTCTGTCTGACACACAATCTCCTCAACTTCTCATTCATAATACCTTTATATTTTATTTCTATGTATTATAGTTGTGTGTGTGTGTGTGTGTGTGTGTGTGTGTGTGTGTGTGTGTGTGTGTGTTCAGGTATGAACGAGTGCGGCCGCAGTAACGGAGGCTGTGAGCAGCTGTGTTTGTACCTGGGCGCTCACAGGACGTCGTGCTCCTGCGCTCAGGGCCGCTTGGCCGCGGACGGCGCGGCGTGTCAGGTGGATGAGGTGTACCTGCTGTACTCCGAGGGCGCGGCGTTCAGGAGCGTCTACGTCTCAGCGCCGGGCAGCACGCCTGTCGCATCGTACCAACACGCCGAGCACTTCAGGAACATCACGGCTCTGACCTTCGGTTACAGACGGCCGAGAAGCCGCATCTTCTTCAGCGACGGCGTTTACGGCAACATCCAAGTGATTAACGACGACTGGACGGGGCGACGCGTGCTCGCCGAGCGTGAGTAGTGCCGCCGAGCGCTTCAGTCACACGTCCCGGAGTGTTAAAGAGTCGTGTTGGTGTAAATAACGGGCCTGGCACACAGAAACCAGGAACGCTAGCAGAGTCTCCAGCACTGTTAATGCCAGCTGTAACATTTAATCGTCAGTGCTACGGTAATTATGGACTGTGGAGTCTTTAGCTCCGCCCTTGTCGACGCCATCACCGTGACTGTTCAATCAGGACACACCCATTTCTGTTGATTTTGTGCTTGAGTTAATATTTTGTATTGGTTTAGGCATTTCCTTTTCTCTCCTTTTGGCCACACCCCTTGGTTTAACCAATCAGAACCTGAGAAACCGTTCATTGTAGTGCGTGAGCCGCCGCCCCCCCCCCCGGGGTGATGTCACCTGTCACTCACCTGTGTGTTTACACCTGGAGATGATTGAGTTATGGCGTGAGTCGAGTCGGAGCATCTTCCTGTCTGTGCGGAACAGATGATCAGCTCAATTGCCTGTGTGTGTGTGTGTGTGTGTGTGTGTGTGTGTGTGTGTGAGATGCATCGCACCATAAAAGCTGTCAGGATTACGGCTCATCTCTGTTAATCAATAGCTAATTAATGCTCCTCGCCAGCTGCAGCTCGCTGATTTACTGCTGTATCCGTCACACACTCACACCTGGCCCTCTACCTTACAGCGTAATTACAGCCGCATCTCAAACCACACGCCGCACACACACGCCGCACACACACTCCACACATACATGCCGCACATACAAGCCACACACACTCCACACACACTCCACACACGCTCCGTACATATTGCGCCTCACAAACACGCCACACACGCTCCACACCAACACGCCACACACACACCTAAGTGTTTGGCCATTCATATATGATAGATCCTCTCTGTATTCACGCACACACACGGATTGTAAAGCAGTTTGTGCAATACACAGTACATGATTTAACTTCACAACAATCTTTCATTACAGCAGTCTTGTTATTAAGAGTCTTTAATCATCTCTGCATTTCTCTGTCTCTCTCCGTTTCTCTCCCCCTGTCTCTCTCTCTCTCTCTCTCTCGCTCTCTGTCTCTCTCTGTCTCTCTCTCTGTGTCTCTTCTCTCTCTCTCTCTCTCTCCCCCTGTCTCTCTCTCTGTCTCTGTCTCTCTCTCTCTCTCTCTCTCTCTCTCCGTTTCTCTCCCACTGTCTCTCTCTCTCTGTGTCTCTCTCTCTCTCTCCATTCATATTAACAACTCATTATGTTCCATACTGTCTAGTGTGTTTGACCCTCGCTCGTTTGTTCTTGAACCCGGATCACAGTCACATAGATGATTGCCAATTAAAGTGATATTAGGAGACAGATGATCTATTTGAAACTATATAGGCAATTAAGCTCAGGAGCGCCGTGACTAATTAACCTGTGGCCAGCGCTCTGCAGTGTAAATCTCCATCTAGTCCACGTCCTACTGTAGGGCAAGTGTGTAAAGTACAACTGGGCGGAAAGAATAACTACAGTCTCAAACACAATAGTGCTAATGGGTGTGTGGTGTAACTCTGTAATCCAGCATACACTCACCCTAAATGTAACTCTGTAATCCAGCATACACTCACCCTAAATGTAACTCTGTAATCCAGCATACACTCACCCTAAATCGGACGTTTACTAATCCGACACACTAATCCGGCGTACACTCATCACTAAAAAGTGTCATTATGGCAACCCTGTTCCTGATCCTCCCCTCGTGAGCCTGGGGCTGCATGATTCTTCCCCAAGGGGCCTCCATTAATAATGCATGTTGCAGTTCCTGTTTTTGACCACTAGGTGTAATATGGTGTAAGCTTTGTGGAGCACACCACGTGGTGAGCAACTCAACTCAACCTTATTGCTCAATCTAAAGAGATGATGAATATTTGAATATGATTGAACGCGTGTGGTATCGTGAGTGAGGACTTGATGGAGAGTCGTTGAGCAGCTGATGAGGATCAGTTTAAATAAAACGAGGCTCTGTCTCACCCGAGGCTGTGGACGAGCCGCACGGCTAATGAAACAGAGCTCCGCAGATCTCCTGAGGTGGAGGTCCGCCGCAGCTTTGATCTCCTCACAGCCGCCAAAGCTTCCTCCGTCATGTCGAGGCCAACGAGAGCGCTTTTCACTGTTGCTGCTCCAAACAGATTTAATGATATGTTTTTTAGGGAAGTAGTTTTGGATCTCAGAGCAGCAGCTCTGCTGTCAGACTCTGTCTCTCTCTCTGTCTCTCTCTCTGTCTCTTTCTCTGTCTCTCTCTCTGTCTCTCTCTCTGTCTCTCTCTCTCTGTCTCTCTCTCTGTCTCTCTCTCTGTCTCTCTCTCTCTGTCTCTCTCTGTGTCTCTCTCTGTCTCTCTCTCTCTATGTCTCTCTCTGTCTCTCTCTCTCTCTGTCTCTCTCTCTGTCTCTTTCTCTGTCTCTCTCTCTGTCTCTCTCTCTCTGTCTCTCTCTCTGTCTCTCTGCGCATGCGCGGTGCGGCAGGGAAGCGAGTGTGGCGTGTAGAGCGCGTGAGAGCGATTGGCGTTTTGCCAATTTCTTTTTTGCTATTTTTCTCGCCATTTATAACATCTTTTGGCTATATCTATCTTTTTTTGTGTGAGTGCCTGTGTGTGTGCGTGTGCGCGCGACTGTGCGTGTGTGTGCGTGAGTGTGTGTGTGTGCGTGAGTGTGTGTGTGTGTGTGCGTGTGTGTTGCTGGAGCATGGCGGCTCAGAACACACAGCGGTATGAAAGTTTAACTCGCCGGCACGGTGTGCGCGTGGTGTGCGCGGCGAGTTTAGAGGAGTGTGTGTTAGCGGTTGGTGATGTGGTGGGACATGAGAACATCGTCTCTGCTTCCCGCATGAACAGCGCTGTTGTCACGTTTGTTAATAGTGTTGATAAAGTGGCTAAACTTGTACAGAATGGTATCAGTGTAAATAACGAGCACATCCTGGTTTCTCCCCTGAGCTCCCCAGCCAAGAAAATAGTTCTGTCCAACGTCCCTCCCTTCATACCTGATAGTGTCATCGCTGCAGAACTGTCCAGATATGGAAGACTGGTCTCCCCTATAAAGAAAATCCCCCTGGGCTGTAAATCCCCACTGATTAAACACCTGGTGTCTTTTAGGAGAGTCGTTTTTATGATCTTTAAAGAGGGTGTAGAAGAGCTAAATGCTGTTTTTAAATTCAGAGTTGAAAACTTTGATTACAGCATATTCGCCTCCTCAGACACTGACATTAAATGTTTTAAATGTGGTGCGATGGGACATCTGGTCCGTGCTTGTCCCGAAAGACAGAGCGATCCTGGTGCTTCTGAGCGACCGGGTCACGACGCGACCGTGCCGGGCGAGGCCGCTCCCCCTGCGACTACAGCTCGGCCGTCTGCTGAGGGACCCGGTAACGCTGCCGACCCAGAGCCTATAGAGACCGAACCCCAAGCCCAGCCTGCAGTCCAAGAGTCTACTGGAGCTACATCGACACCAGAAACAACGAGCTCGGCCAAACCGGACCGAGAGGAACCCAACGTGACCCAGCCGGCGCCGGAGAGGCCGAGTACAGCTGATAAGGTCACAGAGGGTTCGGGTGCAGCGCTGGAGCTACCTGTGCTCTCGGCGATGGGTACAAGGGCGAAGAGCCGCCAACTGGAAGCAGCAGCCGCACTGTCACAAGGGGACGAGGCGGACATAGAAATGGAAGAAGAGCCCTCCTTCAAGGCACCAAAAAGGAAAAAGGACCGGAAAGGAGGAGGAAAAAAACTCCCCAAAAAAGACCCCGAACCGGAGTCAGACAGCGATGGGTACATCTCAGACTCTGTGCTGCTTCTCACCGCAGAGGAAGAAAGAATGCCAGTCGTACACAGCGAGGAATCTATACATGTTTTTCTAGAGAAGACAAAAAGGGGCTCAAAAATTAAAATAGAAGACCACTTCTCAAGCAAGAAACAGTTCATTCATGACGTCAAATATTACAGAAAACAAAAAGCTTTCGCTGAACTTGAAATCTTTAGACTAAAAAAATGGATTACCAAAATAAACAAGGAACTCGCTGAAGAGGAATTTTTAGAATGATTTTTACTCCGTGCTGGACACTGGTATGTCTTCTTTTATATAAAACTGTCTTTTTATCTATATACTTTTTAATGAGTGAAGTAAATATTGCGAGCTTAAATATAAATGGGGCAAGAACATGTGAAAAAAGAGCCAAACTATATGAACTACTAAAACAGAAACATGTTGATGTGGCTCTACTTCAAGAGACGCACAGCGACTCCAAGAACGCTGTGGACTGGTCCAAAGAGTGGGATGGGCTCGTGATCCTGAGCCACAATACACCACTGAGTGGTGGAGTCGCACTGCTCGCTGCTCGCAATTTTATACCGAACTCTTACACAGTAGAAGAATTTTTAAATGGGAGGCTTTTAAAAGTGAGAACGTTTTATGAAAATGAAGTTTTTGTTTTTATTTGTGTGTACACTCCCACCAAGGCAGTAGAGAGGATGATGTTTTTAGACAAATTAAGCAGCATAATTAATGACTGTAACTCTGCTGACATTTTAATTCTGGGTGGGGATTTTAACTGCACAACCGACAACCTGGACAGAAACCATAGAGAACCTCACATGGCCTCCCGTAAACGCATGTGGGAGATGATGGAGGCCCAGGACTTGAGTGACATATGGAGAGACTTAAATAAGAAACAAAGACAGTACACCTGGGCCCATTCCATAGAGAACACGCTCTCACTGGCAAGACTTGATCGATTTTATGGTTTTAAACATCAGCTGTCTTATTTTACTAAATGTTTTATTGTCCCAGTAGGCATCTCCGACCATAGCATGGTGCAGTGCACTGTCAGTAGGAAAAACCTCAAGCCTAAGAGCGCCTACTGGCATTTTAACACTGTGCTTTTAGAAGATGCCAATTTTATTGAGTCTTTTACCTTTTTATGGACCAGTCTTAAATCACAAAAAGCAGATTTTAGCTCTCTACAGCAATGGTGGGATCTAGCTAAAGCACAAATAAAAGTCTTTTGTCAACAGTACACACTCAATGTCACAAAAGACATTGTTAAATCAATGAGAGCGCTAGAGACTGAAATAGCAGAACTCCAGTGTCTAGAGACCGAAGAAAATAGAAGAAACACTGAAAACCTGAAAAACAAAAAAGCCCTAATGAACGACCTACTGGGCACTGCAGCACAGGGGGCGCTGGTCCGCTCACGGTTTAAACACGCAACGGAAATGGATGCTCCTTCTAAGTTCTTTTTTGGTCTGGAACAAAAAAATGGACAGAAAAGAATCATACATGCTGTGCGATCAGAGTCAGGGGATCTCGTATCAGAGCCCACTGAGATACGCAAGCAGACACACGGCTTCTACTCAAAGCTGTACAGTAGTGAGTGGTCAGAAGCACATGCAATGGAGGAAACCTTCTTGAAAAATCTGCCCAAGCTGTCAGAACAAGCTGCCACTGACATGGCGGCAGAACTGACACTGGCAGAGATTCAGAAGGCTCTCCAAGGCCTGAAGAACGGGCGGGCGCCGGGTATAGACGGTCTCCCTGTAGAGTTCTACAAGGCATTTTGGTCAGTAATAGGACAGGATGTACTAGAGGTGTTGCAGGACAGCGTGAAAGGAGGAAAGCTCCCGGTGAGCTGCAGGAGGGCTGTCCTGACCTTACTGCCAAAAAAGGGAGACCTGACGCACCTGGGGAACTGGCGCCCGGTATCACTGCTGTGCACTGACTACAAACTACTCTCAAAAGCATTAGCCTCAAGACTGACAAAGGTACTGGAGCAGATCATTCATCACGACCAGACGTACTGCGTGCCTGGTAGGTCTATCTTTGACAATATACACTTCATTCGTGATATTTTGGATGTCTCTAGACTCTTAGATCTAAAGACCGGTCTCATTTTACTGGACCAAGAAAAGGCTTTCGACCGGGTTGAACACAAATACTTGTGGAAGGTGCTGGAAAGTTTTGGGTTCAACCCAGGATTCACCACAATGATAAAGACATTGTACAGTGACATTGAGAGTGTACTGAAGGTTAATGGTGGTTTATGTGTCCCTTTTAAAGTACACAGAGGTATTAGACAAGGCTGCTCTCTGTCAGGCATGTTATATTCTTTAGCGATCGAACCTCTTTTATGTAAACTAAGAGAGCAGCTTTCTGGTTTTAATATACCTCATTTTAATATTTTAACCTGTCTTTCAGCTTATGCCGATGATCTAGCTGTAATGGTGAACACACAGGCAGATGTGAATCTTTTAACTGATGTTTTACAAGATTTTAAGGTTTTATCATCTGCTAAAATAAACTGGACTAAAAGTGAAGCCATTTTAGTAGGAGAATGGGGAGGCGACCGTCCCACACTACCAGGGGGTTTAATGTGGAAAAAGACTGGTTTTAAATACTTGGGTGTCTACCTGGGCAGTGCTGAGTTTTTAAACAAAAACTGGGATGGAGTTGTAGAAAGCATAAAAGGCAGACTAAGCAGATGGAAGTGGCTGGTCCCAAAAATGTCTTACAGAGGACGAGTGCTGGTCATCAACAACCTAGCAGCATCGTCCCTGTGGCATAAACTGGCATGTATGGACCCACCACCAAACCTGCTAGCAAGCATACAGGCCCTACTGGTAGACTTTTTTTGGGACAAACTGCACTGGCTACCACAAAGCCTTCTTCACCTGCCGAAAGAGGAAGGAGGACAGGGCCTGGTGCAGCTAGCCAGCAGAACTGCAGCCTTCCGTCTGCAGTTCATCCAGAGGCTTCTCACCGGAGCGAGTGATGAAGGATGGAGAGCGGCAGCCTACACACTCCTACGCACGGTGGGAGGACTTGGGCTGGACAGAACTCTGTTTTTAATGGACCCCACAGCACTGGACACTACTGGATTACCTGTATTTTATCAAAGACTTTTTAAAATCTGGACCTTTTTTAAAAAACAAAACAAAGGAAACAAAACATTACACTGGCTGCTGGAGGAGCCCCTAGTCTGTGGAGGGCAGCTGGACATTTCTAGTCCAACCACCCCAGCACTATCCAAGACCCTGATCTCCGCAGGGATCGTGACACTCCGGCAGCTGGTGAACATCACCGGACCAGACCTGTCTCGAGCAGAGAACTTGGCAGCACAGCTGGGACTTCGGTCTCAACGGGTCGCCAACCAACTCCTGCATCGCTGGAGAACCACCTTAACGTCGGAGGAACGCGTTCAGCTGATGGAACACACAAGCAGCGAGACCAGTCCTACAGAAGAGGAACCTTTTCCACAGCTGACGATAACTCCAGACCTAGATGGTTATGGCGGCCCCCTCCTGGAGCTCGAGGGTGAGGAAGACATGAACTTTGAGACAGTGTCTGGTAAGGTTTTATACAAAGCTTGTGTAAAGGTCTTAAACAAGAAAAAACTGAATGGGAGGGTAGACACCCCATGGCGCACTGAACTGGGTTTTAATAATGATTTTAAACCAGAGTGGAGGGCACTGTACAAACCACCATTAACCAAAAAGTCTGCTGACCTCCAGTGGAGGATTTTACATGGAATTGTCTCTGTGAACTCTTTTATCTCCATTTTAAATCCTGAAATCACACAGGAATGCCCCTTTTGTTCACAGAGAGAAACTGTTTTCCATGCTTTTATACATTGCTCCAGGTTGTCACCTTTGTTTAACCTTTTAAAACACATCTTTTTATCAATGAATGTAGTTTTTACTCATCAGCTTTTTATTCTTGGTTTTAAATACGTCCGGAGAAACAGGTTCAAATGCCAGCTTATTAATTTTACCATTGGTCAAGCCAAGATGGCAATTTACATAAGCAGAAAAAATAAGCTGGCACAAAGTACAGATTGCAACCCCAAAAAGATCTTCTCCAGACTTGTTAAATCAAGAATTTTAATTGATTTTAACTTTTACAAGAGTATGAAGGACATAAATATGTTTAAAACCATATGGTGCTGTGAGGAGACCTTGTGCTCGGTAGAAGATGACGAAATCATCTTTGCCACATATTTTAACTGAAAAAAAGCACAATAACTATATGTGTTTTTAAAGAAGGACTATAATGTAAAAAATGTCTTATTTATTTATTTATCTATTTTAAATCAATTATTTATAAACGCAATCCTTTTTCTAGCTTATAAAACAAAACTTGTAAAATAAAGGATTGTAAAAAGTCAAAAAAAAGTCTGTGTCTCTCTCTGTCTCTCTCTCTCTATGTCTCTCTCTGTCTCTCTCTCTCTATGTCTCTCTCTGTCTCTCTCTCTCTCTGTCTCTCTCTCTGTCTCTTTCTCTGTCTCTCTCTCTGTCTCTCTCTCTCTGTCTCTCTCTCTGTCTCTTTCTCTGTCTCTCTCTCTGTCTCTCTCTCTGTCTCTCTCTCTCTGTCTCTCTCTCTCTCTGTCTCTCTCTCTGTCTCTTTCTCTGTCTCTCTCTCTGTCTCTCTCTCTCTGTCTCTCTCTCTGTCTCTTTCTCTGTCTCTCTCTCTGTCTCTCTCTCTCTGTCTCTCTCTCTCTCTGTCTCTCTCTCTGTCTCTCTCTCTCTCTGTCTCTCTCTCTGTCTCTCTCTCTGTCTCTTTCTCTGTCTCTCTCTCTGTCTCTCTCTCTGTCTCTCTCTCTCTGTCTCTCTCTGTGTCTCTCTCTCTATGTCTCTCTCTGTCTCTCTCTCTCTCTGTCTCTCTCTCTCTGTCTCTTTCTCTGTCTCTCTCTCTGTCTCTCTCTCTATGTCTCTCTCTCTCTGTCTCTCTCTCTCTCTATGTCTCTCTCTCTCTCTCTCTCTCTATGTCTCTCTCTCTCTCTCTCTCTCTCTGTCTCTCTCTCTCTCTCTCTCTCTCTGTTTCCACCTTTCAGTTTTCTCTCTGGCGTGTGTTTTTTTAGGCAGGTATAATCATGCTGAGAAACAAAACAAAGCCTCTCGATGAACACTCGCTGTCTACCACTTCTTCTAAGCTCACACACTTTCCTCTTGTGGCTTGCGTTAAACGATCAGAAAGTCAGAATCAAAAAAAAAAAAAACACTTAATGATCCTTAATACTTTTTTAAATAATCTCAATTTCACTCAGCTACAGTGAGATTAATAATATTTAAGATTTCCTAAACGAGCACTGAAATATTACGAGCTAAAGCGAAGCGACAGAGCCATCAGGACCGGGAACTTAATCTCCTGATTGTAAGTAGATGATCTCTGTGAATCAGCTGTTGCTATGGAAACGATCGCATTAATATAAGCCTGTGCTGCTGTCACAGCTGCTGTTGTAGAGAAATAATCAACACCTTCTGACCAATCAGAGCGCAGCACTCACTGTGGTCTCTCTCTCTGTGTGTGTGTGTGTGTGTGTGCGCAGTAGGGTTATTAGTGTACAGTGATGATGTATTTTATTCGCAGATGATTGCTTTAGGACTGCAGGGAACGCGCGGAGATGAAATGAAATTAAAGCAGCGCTGCATTAATCCGTCACTCACTGGGCGATTCATTAAAGACGAGAATAAAAAAAAAGAACTGTGCTTTTCCCACTGCAGTGCTGTTCAGCTAATCCACTTCCTCTGACAGCGCTGTCTACACGAGCCGTCTCCTTTCAGCTGGGTCTAATCACGCTGCCAGAGTGTCAGACAGCCCAGTGGACACGCAGGCTGTAATAACCCCGGGCCGGGTCTGACTCTAATGGGATCCTGCAGCGCTTTCAGCCTCTCTGTGTCCTAATGCACAGAAGATCAATGTGTGTCGGACAGCAGGCTTTAAAAATGCCGTTTCGGGTCTCGCCCTGAGCCGCGGCGTTGATGGGAGTTGTTGAGTGCATCGCAAAACACGGCTGCGCAGACAGGAAGCCCGAGACGCGCGTGTAGGTTCGTCTTCTTCAGACAGCCAGTACAAATGTTACATCAGCATTCCCACTGGAGAGTGTGTGTGTGTGTGTGTGTGTGTGTGTGTGTGTGTGTGTGTGTGTGTGTGTGTGTGTGCGTGTGTGTGTGTGTGTGTGAGTCAGATTATTAAAATCACCTGAGTGACTTATTTATTTTTGTTTCAGTACAACTTTCCCAGACAGGGTTTTGTCAACAGCGTCTAGACCGGCGTCTTTAAACACAAACAGTCTCATTTACACCCGAAAAAAAAAATCAGGAAATCAATTTTAAAATCTAATCTGAATGAGAAGATGCGGAATGTTAAAGTGAATCTAAGCGAACGTCAGGACCACATCGCTGCAGGACTAGTGCGAGGTGTTCCTGCTGTAACCGGACACACACTCCTACACACTCCACCCAGCACGCAGTACGTTAGTTTGTGTTTTATTCCTTCCTCGTTACTCAAGCGCAACTTAACGAGCCCGCGAGACACTAAATCCAGACTACATTGTGTGTGTGTGTGTGTGTGAGAGATTTTATTAAGATTATAATTCATTCTTTTAACTGAAAGATCAGAATCACACATAACTAAGACACGCCCCTGTTTCAGACAAACCCCGCCCCCTCGCCAGCCAGTAATCACATCTCCTCTCACATCTCCTCTCAAACTCTCAGCTGAACATGACACAAGGTGCTGAGTTGTAGTTGTAGGTTTTGCAAGAAGAAAAGGGGGGAGGGGGCGGGGCCACAAACCGTGCCCGTGAGGAAGTGCTGTTTATATTACAGCTCTCGGGTTTTTCCAATTTGTGCCTGGCTTAGCAATTTTTGTTCAAAGAGAGAGCGAACAAAAGAGAAAGGCAGAGCAAAAGACAGATAGAGAGTGAACAGGGGAGAGATGGAGATCAGGCCGTGTCTCTGTAATGTCTCTGTACAGGGAACATCTGTCTCACTTAGTGACTGAGACAGGAGATGAATGATGGGCAGAATTAGTCTGACATCTTACACACCCGCACATGCACACACACACACACACACACACACACACACACACAGTGAGAAGTACTGAGAGTATGTGTGTGTTAGTAAAAGTTCAGATCACACTTTCCCTCAGCCGTCATGACCATATAGGGTGAAATCTAGAAGGTTCTTTGTGTCCCTCTTGAGAAGAACCTGTGAAGTTCGTATGTGGAGAGCATTAGGAGAGAGAGAGAGAGAGTGTTGGTCTTCAGTGCAGTACACACTCCTACTGTTTTCCTTTTGATCTGTAGAACCTGTTAGGAGTTAAGCAGAACCCCAGCTCATCTTTACAAGGTTTATTAGATTCCTGAAAGTGCTTCACACTCTGTTATTGGTCTCTGAGTGTTTAAGTGTTTAAAAGAGGAACAGCTGGAGAACCCTTAAGGCCTCCACGTGTGCCTGATAGAACCCCATTCTCGTCATATCTCCATGCTGAAGTGAGCTCCGTTTCCACGCTACATTTCCTCCTGACGTACACACACACACGGCACAAACAAGCAAAAACAAATGGCAGACGATTAAGGGGTTTAGAGTTTGTGAACGCGGTGCTAATTGTGTTGAACTGAGCATTGATCGCGGGCTTAAACAGATATAATTACACAGTTCAATAACGCACTGTGTGTTTTAAAGAGTAGGGCTAAGTAATGCTTATAACTGTGTTATGACATCGTTATTACCAGTTACTGTATCCTGGTACTAGCACAGTTTGGCTGTAATCTATAAGGAAGCATTTATAATGATGAACTGAAGTATTTATTATGATGGAGTGATCACACCAGTGCAGGTGATGTACTAAAGCTGTGACGGTGTGTGTTTGGTGTAGACGTGGGTTCAGTGGAGGCTTTGGCGTATCACCGTAGTTGGGACGTGTTATACTGGACCAGCTCCACTGCCTCGACGATCACGCGGCACTCGCTGGACCAGAGCCGACCCGGGGCCTGGAACCGAGACGCGGTGGTCCGACTGGACAGAGACAATCATCCTCACGCCCTCGCGCTGGACGAGTGCCAAAAGTGAGTTGTTGTTATTATTATTATTATTATTACTACTATTAACCGTACTTGTTTCTTATTTATAGAGTTTTGTGTTAAAGCAATAGCACACACTGTGGGGATGTAATGAGGATCAGCAGAGCTCTGATTCCCCGCGGTTACATGTGATTTACCTTACCGTAGTTACCTGTGCTTCCTTGTAGTTACTCGTAGTTACCCGTGATTGTCTGTGATTAGCTGTAGTTATCTAAGATTCCATTTGATTACCTGTAGTTTTCTGTGATTACCTGTAACTACACACGTGGACAAAATTGTTGGTACCCTTCGGTCAATGAAAGAAAAACTCACAATGGTCACAGAAATAACTTTAATCTGACAAAAGTAATAATAAATAAGAATCCTATGAATGTTAACCAATGAAAGTCAGACATTGCTTTTCAACCATGCTTCAACAAAATTATTTTAAAAATGAACTCATGGAACAGGCCTGGACAAAAATGATGGTACCCCTAACTTAATAGTTTGTTGCACAACCTTTTGAGGCAATCACTGCAATCAAACGATTCCTGTAACTGTCAATGAGACTTCTGCACCTCTCTGCAGGTATTTTGGCCCACTCCTCATGAGCAAGCTGCTCCAGTTGTTTCCGGTTTGAAGGCTGCCTTTTCCAGACGGCATGTTTCAGCTCCTTCCAAAGATGCTCAATAGGATTGAGGTCAGGGCTCATAGAAGGCCACTTTAGAATAGTCCAATGTTTTCCTCTTAGCCATTCTTGGGTGTTTTTAGCTGTGTGTTTTGGGTCATTGTCCTGTTGCAAGACCCATGACCTGCGACTGAGACCCAGCTTTCTGACACTGGCCAGCACATTTCTCTCTAGAATCCCTTGATAGTCTTGAGATTTTATTGTACCCTGCACAGATTCAAGACACCCTGTGCCAGATGCAGCAAAGCAGCCCCAGAACATAACAGAGCCTCCTCCATGTTTCACAGTAGGGACAGTGTTCTTTTCTTCATATGCTTCATTTTTCCATCTGTGAACATAGAGCTGATGTGCCTTGGCAAAAAGTTCCATTTTTGTCTCATCTGTCCATAGGACATTCTCCCAGAAGCTTTGTGGCTTGTCAACATGTAGTTTGGCATATTCCAGTCTGGCTTTTTGTATGATTTGTTTTCAACAATGGTGTCCTCCTTGGTCGTCTCCCATGTAGTCCACTTTGGCTCAAACAACGACGGATGGTGCGATCTGACACTGATGTTCCTTGAGCATGAAGTTCACCTTGGATCTCTTTAGAAGTCTTTCTGGGCTCTTTTGTTACCATTCGGATTATCCATCTCTTTGATTTGTCATCGATTTTCAGGGAATTTTTCAAAACTTTTTTTTCCAGGGAGGTTGGCTACAGTCCCATGGATCTTAAATTTCTGAATAATATGTGCAACTGTAGTCACAGGAACATCTAGCTGCTTGGAAATGGTCTTATAGTCTTTACCTTTAACATGCTTGTCTATAATTTTCTTTCGAATCTCCTGAGACAACTCTTTCCTTCGCTTCCTCTGGTCCATGTTGAGTGTGGTACATACCATGTCACCAAACAACACAGTGACTACCTGGAGCCCTATATATAGGCCCACTGACTGATTACAAGATTGTAGACACCTGTGATGCTAATTAGTGGACACACCTTGAATTAACATGTCCCTTTGGTCACATTATTTTCAGTATTTTCTAGGGGTACCATCATTTTTGTCCAGGCCTGTTCCATGAGTTTATTTTTTTTAAATAATTCCGTTGAAGCATGGTTGAAAAGCAATGTCTGACTTTCACTGGTTAACATTCATAGAATTTTTTTAAATTATTACTTTTGTCAGATTAAAGTTATTTATGTGACCATTGTGAGTTTTTCTTTCATTGACCGAAGGGTACCAACATTTCTGTCCACGTGTGTACATGTGATCACCTGTGGCCACGTGTCATTCCCTGTGATGACTGTACTTACCTGTGGACACCTGCTGGTATTCAGTGTAACAGCAGCCATGCATGCGCCGTATTGCTCAGTGGGTTTTGTGGTTTCTGTACTGGATCCTCGGTTATAATTTATAGAGCTGCACTCCTGCATGCAAATGATTTCACTGAACTAATCACATGGCTCATTAAAAAATAAATATACATATATATATAGTCAGTGACTAAAACAATGCTTAAAGGCAAGTCAGAGTTTTCCGTCCTGCAGAAGTGTTAAATAGATGGCTCTCATCTGTGACATGAAGCTCCACTTTTTTTGTTCCTGGGGCTTGAGGAATCCTCGGCAAATGCAGTACCTCAGATAATCCGCTTGCACAGCATGAACAGAGGTGTTTCCAAAACCCTGACATCTATTGGGACACACCATCAACAATAGCATCCTCCTCAGCGGATATCAGCTCGAGCATTGCAGTCCGCCACAGTTCTCTCTCTCTGCATCTGTCTGAACGACCCTACAACTGGACTCCACAACTGCAAAACACACCATATGTTAACCCCTAAAAACACCCAGAGATGTACTGAACGTGATATATAGATGAATTTGTACACTTACTTGTCTGTTCCTTTGTCGGTTTTTAGCCCCTGTCTTAATGCAGTCTCTTAGCTGGGACTTTCCTGGCCGAGACAAAGAGTATTTCCTCTGCAATGTCCCACATGCTGGATTAAAAAACATTCAGATTATTAGAGGGACAAAAATAAAGGGACATGGAAATAATTACAATAATTTCGGATTACCCCTTATACACTCAGGGTCTGCAAAAGTCATCTTTAATTCCTCTAACAGATATAGTACAGAGCAAAAGTTTGGACACCCCTTCTCATTGAAAGAGTTTTCTTTCTTGTGTTCTTTCTTGTGTTCTTCAGCCCAAACACGTCTCTTCTGCTTGTTGCCTGTCCTTAGCAGTGGTTTCCTAGCAGATATTCTAGCATGAAGGCCTGATTCACACAGTCTCCTCTTAACAGTTGTTCTAGAGATGTGTCTGCTGCTAGAACTCTGTGTGGCATTGACCTGCTCTCTGATCTGAGCTGCTGTTAACCTGCGATTTCTGAGGCCGGTGACTCGGATGAACTTATCCTCCGCGGCAGAGGCGACTCTCGGTCTTCCTTTCCTGGGCCGGTCCGCATGTCAGACGGTTTCTTTGTAGCGCTCGATGGTTTTTGTGACTGCACTTGGGGACACTTTCAAAGTTTTCCCAATTTTTCCGACTGACTGACCTTCATTTCTTAAAGTAATGATGGCCACTCGTTTTTCTTTACTTAGCTGCTTTTCTCTTACCATAATACAAATTCAACCTCTTTGAATGAGGAGGTGTGGCCTAACTTTTGGTCTGTACTGTATGTCATCACTGCCTGATTACGATATGAACTTATTCTGTGTGGAAAGAGAGTAGTGTCAGTAATTACATTTAAAACGGTTTTGTAAAACCCCATACATACAGACCTGCTCTCCAAGCACCAAGCTCCCCCAGCACTCTCCCAAGATAGTGTAGGTGTTTGATCCAGGTGGAGCAGTTGATGACAAAATGACCAAATATGCCAGGTGATGCTGGGGCAAGTCAACCTTCCAACAGGCGCTGGAAGTATGAATGTAGTCTTTACATCAAAAGTAATTGTAAGGCCTATTTGAGCCCTCTGACTTGGGAACCACCACGCTGGAGCTGGACCAGGGGCTGATGGGCTCTTTGATCTCATATAGGTGATAGTCTTTCTTCTTAGTGACATGGAGAACAGGAGATTGGGGTTAATGAGGGCTCACCTTCTGTCTCCATCTGCACTGCCCCCTGGCTCCTGGTCCAGGGTTACATACTGGTGCTCATAGAAAGAAAACTAGGGCTGTTGGTATAGGGCCTTAGTCCTCTCTGTCCTGACATCCTCCCTTGGGAAGCAGGTCTAGTTTCTCCCTACAAAAAGGGTACAGGTAAATTCCGGATCATTGGTACAAGGATAGGCCAGTCAGACAGGACACCGGGAGGGTCCCACAATGAGACAGGCCTGACACTGACTCTGTGACCTCTACCATGTTCTTGGTGGTCTTCCCTTCCTTCCAGGGAGGGAGCGCAGGAACCTTTGCACCTGTGTACCGGTCATGCTGGAGCCACAGGCAAGTACTCCTAAGGGTATCTAGCATGATCTGGGATGTGGCATCGGCCCAGTAGGTCCACTTGTGTGATTAAGTGGCAGCCTATTCTGCACAGAGCCCACAGCATTCCTGGATCTTGTCCTAGTCACCTGCCTCACCCATGGTAAGAGGGAAACTCCGTCACCAGGTGGGTAAGGGCCTGGACCTATTCTTCACTTGAATGTGAGCAGGTATGCCTCTGTATCATCACTGAGGAAAGTCTCGGCCGGAAACCTCTGACTGTTTCAACAGGAGTCTGGGAGCTGAGTGGCAGAAAGTTCCTGAAGATAACGATTTTGGAGAAGTTTTGCAGTAGTGGTATGTAAACCTCGGGCCACGTCCTGGGTAACTGCTAGCTGCTGTAGGGTCTGTCTCACTGCAGAGGTATTGCTCGAACATGAGCCTGGTGCCGTGGTGTGCATCTGCTGCCCACATTTTCCACCGGTGTAAAACACATGACAAGGCAAGAAGAACACATCCACAGAACATCCAAATATGAGAAGGACAAAATGCTCTTTAAGATACAAAAGGGGTTGCTCTGGAGGAAGGTGTATATATATATATAGAGAGAGAGAGAGCGATAAGTGTCTGTGCTGCAGAGTAGAATAGTAAAAACGTGCTCTCTGGTGGGTTGTTGAGTCAGGGTGGCAGCACTGGCTGTTTGGCAAGGTGGCAGCCATCAGTGGTGAGTTCGGCCAAGGGCCAAGGTCAGGTTCTGGCGGTGGTGGGATCTCGGCTGGCAGCCAGCGAGGGAAAAAGAGTCGACAACAGTGCTGTCTGTGAATACAGAACACAATGTCAGCGTTTTTAGACACACACACACATTTCTACTGACTCGGCTGATGCGCTGGCGTCCGTTTATATTGGGCCTCGTACCGGTTATTTTTCACCACCAGACATGCCAGACACGGGTCTGTGTTTTCCATGTTGAAAGGGGTGCCGAACAGACGCTGCCCCTTCAGCACTAAGTGGAGCAAGGAGTGTGGATTCCTTTGGGTGTGTGAGCTGAGTTCCAGCATCACGGAAAAATTACTGATAAAAAGACAAGCAAATCTAAACCATTGTACTAATTGATTAAGCTTAAGCTAATTGATTACTAATCACTAAACGAAGCAAAGACAACCTCAGAACAACTGAATATTAGCATTTACTCACATTAAGCATTTTTGCTGCTTAATGTGTGTTTGCACAGTGTACTGATACCTATTAGTGTGTGTGTGTGGAGTGTGTGCATGTGAGACCCCTTTGAGACGAGTAACATCAGTGTGCGAGTTTATTTTAGCTGCTGTAGGACTTCACTATGAACCTCCCGCAAACTCTTCGCTTCAAACGTCATCCACAACTAATGACGTTTCTTTCCCCCACCTGCGTCTTTCTCTGTAAGAGCCGAAATCACATGCCGAAATGCTGCGAATTCCCCGCGGCTCGCTCGCGGGCCCGTCTGTTCCGAGAGGTCAATCAGGAGAGCAGCAGCGTGCGGCAATTAGACGCCGTCGCGCATACGCAGCGTTCGTTTTCCTGATTTATAAAGATCGGAAATATACAACGCTGTGACGAGGTGAAACCAGAGACACACACACACACACACACACACACACACACACGTAATTAAAGGCATATTTCACATTGCGGTTCCACTTGCTCATATCTGGTCGCTAATTAGTCTGAGGTTATGAATGCTGTAATCTGCATTATAACATCTTAGAGTCCAGTGTAATTAGCACACAGATCATTAGCTAACAGTTAGCGTTCCTCTGACAGGACCGGCTCTGTACGCTGAGGTATTTCCCTGTTTTATGTGTGTTTAAAGTTTTTAGCAGCGTGAGGTTTCAGGCATTGGCTTGTGAGTCACTTTGTGCTGTGTCACTCTGCAGGAGCGTTGACACGCCGCCGCTTCCTGTGCTGTTAGCTTATTAACCGTGTACTGCATTGTCATCCTGTCACGGTGCTAATGAGGCTGCGTCTGCTAGGAGCTACGCCGCGTCTTACCTGCGTTAGCTTATTAGCATAGCAGCCCTTAGACAGCGCTGTCAAAGTCGAGCCTGCTGAAAATCACACGCGGTGATCTCACCCTCACTCTCACACAAACACACATCATTAACACACACCTGTTTTTGGAGGAAAAGTGAGATGATGATGTAATAAAATATTGTTTTGACTACAAAGTTTTTTTGTGCATTTTCTACAAAAACAAACAAGCAAACAAACTAACAAGTAAATAAATCTATGTGCACAGATCATACGGGAAGGAAATACTGTGTGTGTGTGTGTGTGTGTGTGTGTGTGTGTGTGTGTGTGTGTGTGTGTGTGTGTGTGAGTGAGTGTGTTCACCCAAATGTATAACAATACATACAAAATGACTGGGGCTTATTTGGTGTGTGTGTGTGTGTGTGTGTGTGTGTGTGTGTGTGTGTGTGTGCTTAAATTTATTTATATATATTTTTTTGTTTGTTTGTTTGCAAAATGACGTGTTGTTCTCTGTTTATAATTTTTCTTTCTTTTTTTATAAAGTTAAAATGAAAATTAACTTTACTCATTTTTACTCCAGTGTTGAGTTTTCATTTATTTACTTTACTAGCTGTGCTCGTGATGTCGCTCACTTGGAATTTAATTGCTAGACAATTTAATTAGTGGACTTACAGTACACACACCACTGAGGAGTAATTAATTAATTAATGTGCGTTTTGTTAAAAAAATATTGCTGTTAAACCTTTGAGTCGACAGATCATTAAGTCTCTCGCTCTGTCTCTCCGTCTCTTCCCCCCCCTCTCCAGCCTGATGTTTTGGACTAACTGGAGTGAGAAGAAGGCGAGTATCATGAGGGCGTCAGTGTGGGGGCGGGGCGTGCGGGTGATCGTCACC